>JABSNV010001223.1:127500-130787 GCA_024085815.1 Flaveria linearis
CGAGAACTCACTTTGATATCAGACAGGATGCACACACAGATAGTTTCAAGTCCTAGCACCTATAATCATAATTCAAGCAATAAGCTATAGATTCCTAAGTATTAGGAACATAATTTGGTGGCAATTATAGTGAGGGCGTTCATGCCTTTGTTTCTTTAGACTTTTGTGTCAAAAGTTTCCTTTTAGGAAAGTTAAGGTTTAGCGGTGTGTACTTCGGGTTTCATGGTTCTTATAAGTCTGTTATCGTATGAATAAGCCTAATACTAGTTTCTGGCCGTAAAGTTACTGAAATTCTGCAAAAATGCAGAATTACACTTTTGGCCCCTCAAGTTTCAAAATTGACATTTTCTACCCCATAGTTCGTCTTTTTACCATTTTTAACACCTAATATTTTCGTAAGCTCTTTAATGCCTATGTGAACCTGTTTTAACCCCAAAATATCAGACCCTATTTGGTGATATTAAAACACAATTTATGGTTCCGGGTAATTCGACTTTTGTTAATAAATTCATAAAAATTGCATATTAACCTGAAAATTCCCCAGATTCGGTTTCTATTTCTGAAATAATTATTCTAAGTCCTGAAAATTCTTAGAGTCTAAGTTGTTCAAGTTATGGCTCGTTTCCTGGGTTATTTCCATATTTCGGGTCATCCAACTTGTGTATACTAGCTTTGGCATCTTTTACTAAACTTTTCCAAGTTGACTTTCTAAGTATTCTATGCTCTAACTTACTGAAATATGCCCTTAAATCTGGTTTCGCATGAATACTTACTAAGATCGGGTGTCTTGCCCTATTTACACTATTGTAAATATCACATTTACCCTCCAACCACTTTTATATCATTTGTAACCTAAATTTCAGAAAGTATAGGTATATATTTAGGTGTTTGTTTCATTGTTTAGGCAGGTTTACAAGGTTTATATATGTAAATATACGGTTAAGTTTGGCTTGAACACATGATATGAGGATATACAAGGTAGAATCCTTGTATATCAGCCTTTGGTTGTTTGAGAGTTCAGGAGAGTGGTACCTTGTTCGAGTGGAGTCTTAATGAGAGTGAGGTTCCAGTCGAAAGCTTTCTGCTGGAATAATGAGAGTAGTGTTTATAGTAGAACACAAATGAGTTTACTAGGATTTAGATTATGAGAAGTTTATATTACTTACGTGTGAGGAATTTAGGAGGCTAGAACTAACAAAACCCTTCGATTCTCAGCGGAACAGCCTTGTTTCCTTCGATAGTTGTTGCTAGAAGGTTAGGAAAATGAAGTGTGTGTGTGATTTCAGTCGAAGAAGCAAAGAGAGAGTAGGAGTAGTGAGAGAGAGAAAGTCCGAGAGTTTGAGAGTAAAATGTTGAGAGAAAGGATATAAAAATTATGCACGGGTTTGCATGTATAGAAAAGTGGGAAAAGTTGAGTGTGTTGAATGGGTTTCGCAGATGGTGTTGGATTGGTGGTTCAGTGGGCGGCCATGCAGATTGTTTGTTTTATTCATTTCATTTGTTTTATTTGTATTCTTTTATTAGTATTATTATTTCTGGTTAATCCGCGGGTATATATATATATATATATAAGGATGAGTTATTTGTCTAAGTATTGGATCATACTTGTTTCTAATATTCATTCGGATAACAGTTTCATACATAAGATTTATGTTTCCACATTGTAAAATATCCAAAATGGATGTAAAATTAATATGGAAAAATAATCAGGAGCAAAGTACATACTCGAAATACATAGAAAATTCTGACCGTTTAACCCCTGTTTTGGGCGTAAACCATGTTTTGGGTGTATTAACCACTGTGGGCGTATAAGCATTGTTGGTCGTTTTACCACTGTTGGCCGTATTAGCATTGTTGGTCGTTTTAGCACTGTTGGCCGTATTAGCATTGTTGGTCGTTTAGGGCCGCTGAAACGACCAGGACTTAGTCGCGGGGGCATTTTTCCAGGCTTATAAGTACTGTTAGACACATGAGCACTGTTCATGCTTTTGACTTAGAAAAATTTCCATATCCTTCAGTAAGGGTCGAGGAGGGGTTGTTACATTCTCCCACCGTTTAGAAAATTTCGCCCCGAAATTTTGCTTCACTTAGGCATTAGAACGGTTGTTTTGAAGAGCGGGTAATCCCTCTTCATCTCATCTTCTCGTTCCCAAGTAAACTCCGGTCCTCGTTTAGAGTTCCATCGTACCTTCACCTTAGGTATGCAACTTCGCCTAAGTCTCTGAACCAATCGGTCAGTAATCTCTATGGGTTCCTCGACAAGTTCAATTTGTCATTTATTTTCGCTTCTTTCAATGGTAACTCCAGGGCTTTGTCAACCAGACACTTTTTCAAATTTGACACATGGAAAGTGTTATGTATGTAGCTTAGCTCCTCAGGAAGACTGAGTTGGTATGCTACCGGACCAACTCTTGCTAGTATTTCAAAGGGTCCAATATACCTTGGGCTTAACTTGCCCTTCTTGCCAAATCTCACAAACTCCTTTCCATGGCGCGACTTTCAACATTACTTTATCACCTACTTGAAATCAAGAGGTTTTCGTCTTCTGTCAGCATATTTCTTTTGACGGTCTCGGGCTGTTTTCAGTCGTTCCTTAATCTTGGCTATCTTCTCAGTAGTCTCCATCACAACATCGGGCCCCATCACTTGACTATCTCCTATCTCATTCCAACTTAATGGCGACCGACATTTCCTGCCGTACAAGGCTTCATACGGGGCAGCTTTATGCTAGCGTGGTAACTATTATTATAGGAGAATTACTAGTGGAAGGTGGCGATCCAGCTTCCACCAAAGTCGATTACGCACGCTCTCAGCATATCTTCCAAGGTCTGAATAGTTCTTCACTCTGCCCGTCGGTTGAGGGTGATACGCCGTGCTTATGTCAAGACGAGTCCCTAAGGCTGTTGGAGAGATTTCCAAAATGTCGTGATGGAAGCGACTATCACGATCAGAGATGATGATCGAGAGCGGCACTCCATGCCGAGTCTATTTCGTCGATGTATATTCGGGCTAACTTCGACATCTCATATTCCTCGGACTGGACTGAAATGTGCGGATTTGGTAAGCCTGTCTACAAAAACCCAAATTGTATCATGACCGCGAGCGTTCTTGGTAGTTTTGTGACAAAATCCATAGTAATGTTATCCCATTTCCATTCCAGGATTTGGGTGCTGTAAGGTTCCTGATGTTTTTGGTTTTCAGCCTTACCATTGCGCAGGTTAAACATTTGCTCACATAGGTGGCGATAGATTTCTTAGTCCAGGCCACCAGAAAAGTGCCTTTAAGTC
>JABSNV010000379.1:0-60000 GCA_024085815.1 Flaveria linearis
GCCAACTTCTCGGACGAATATGTCTCCGCATCGGTAGAAGTGAGCACTCTTCGTCAATCGATCCACAATCACCCAGATCGTATCATACCCTTTCGGGGTACGTGGCAGCTTTGTGATAAAATCCATGGTGATGTGCTCCCACTAATTTCCATTCCGGTATGTCCAACGGTTGGATCTTTCCATACGGCTTCTGGTGCCTGCCTTTACTTGCAAACAAGTGAGGCATTTACTCACATACTCCACCACATCACGTTTCATACCCCGGCCCACAATAATCTTTCTTCATGTCTTGGTACATTTGGTGGCGCGGGATGAATGGAGTATCGAGACTTATGACTTCATCCAGATCTTCATTCATTCGCAGATCCCCAAGAGGGAATCCACATACGCCCAAACCGAGTTCTAACACCGTTGCGTTCTCACCCAACTCCGCGACCAGACCTCTCATGCGTTCAGAGTTAAGATGTTCGTCTTTCAAAGCCTCATCTTGGAACTCTTTGACCTGTTTCATTACGTCGGAGGTCATGATTAGCTGGTACGCTTCACTCGAATTGGCTCGGGCCTCTCCTTTCGCTAAGGGCATCGCCCCACGTTGCTTTGCCCGTATGGTAATGGATCTCACAATCATAGTCTTTTATAAGCTCCAACCATCGCCGTTGCCTCATATTCAGATCTTTTGCTCGAAGAAGTACTTCAAGCTTTTGTGGTCCGTAAAGATGGTGCACTTCGTCCCGTACAAATAGTGCCGCCAAATCTTCAACGCGAAAACCACAGCTGCTAGCTCCAAGTCATGAGTAGGGTAATTAACCTCATGAACTTTCAGCGCTGTCGGATGCATAGGCTATCACCTTTCCTCTCTGCATTAATACACACCCCCCAACCCCGAGTAGGAGGCATCAGATAAACCACCAAATCTTCACTCCCTCGGTAACGCCAATACTGGAGCTTGGGTCAATCTCGTCTTCAGTTCTTCAAACGCCTTCTCTTCTGAGCTTGACCCCATACAAATTTCACATCCTTCCGGGTCAACTTTGTCAGTGGAGAAGCAATTTTGGAAAAGTCTTGGATAACAAACTTCGTAGTAAACCCGCCAAACCCAAGAAACTACGGATCTCGTCGGCGTCTTCGGAGATTTCCATTGCATAACTGCTTCCACTTTCGCCGGATCGACATAATCCCATCCGGATTTACCACGTGACCCAAGAATTGAACTTCACGCAACCAGAATGCGCACTTGGAGAATTTAGCATACAACTTCTCCCTTCTCAACGTCTCCAGAACTTCGCGAATGTGACCGCATGCTCAGTCTCACTCTTGAATAAATCAAGATGTCATCAATGAATACAATCACTGATTTATCCAACATCGGCCGCACACCCTATTCATCAGGTCCATAAAAGCAGCTGGCGCGTTGGTCAAACCAATGACATACGAGGACTCATAATGACCGTAGCGCGTACGAAAAGCTGTTTTAGGGATATCCTGCTCCTTCACCTTCAGTTGATGGTAGCCTGATCGAAGAGATCTATACGTGAAAACCAACTAGCACCCTGAAGTTGATCAAGCAAGTCGTCGATCCTCGGCAAGGGGTATCTGTTCTTTACTGTCAGCTTATTCAGCTCGCGGTAGTCGATGCACATCCTCATACTACCGTCCTTCTTCTTTACAAACAGGACCGAGCACCCCAAGGTGAGATACTCTCGGTCGAATAAACCCCTTATCCAACAGCTCTTGTAACTGCTCCATCAACTCTTTCATCTCTGTCGGGGCCAATCGGTATGGTGCCTTGGCAACAGGTTGGGCGCCTGGTACTAAATCAATCTGGAACTCGATCTCTCTGTCAGGTGGCAATCCCGATAAGTCTTCCGGAACACGTCTGGGAACTCACACACAACCGGAACATCAGACAGTTGTGGTGCTGGCTTCTCTACATCTTTCACATAACATAAATAGGCGTTACATCCGCGCCTCATACATTTCCCCGCCACTGCCATTGAGATCACCTTCGGAATCGTAGTAACCCGATCCCATAAACTGTCACTGGACTACCGTCAGGCGCTGTCAAACTGATCATCTTCTTGCGACACACAATGTTCGCCTCGAAATCTGCCAACCAATCCATTCCAAGCACCAAATCGAAACCACCTAACGTCATCGCAAAGGGTTAACTGGGAATTTGTGACCCTCCAGTTCAACATCGCAACCCTCAATTACCTCTGAAATCCTGGTGGTTTTACCTATAGCAGTCTCTACATCAAACGTACATCCACACGCCTACTACTAACGGGCAATTGGCACAAAAAGCAGCAGAAATAAAACTCCTACTGGCACCGAATCAAATAACACAGAGGCTAAGTTTGGTTCACCAGAACGTACCGGACACTACATCAAGGTCCGTCCTAGCCTCTTCCTGCGTCATCGTGAATGCTCTGGCGCTTGCTTCGACCCTTCACCCCCTGCCTTCTTCGAACCGGAACCCTCAGATCTCGGCTTCTTGCATCTTTATTCATATGACCATTTCCCCGCAGTTAAAGCACTTCATCCCTTTACACTCTTTGGCCATATGACCGGCTTTCCACACTTGAAACATACATTCAGCCCCATCTGCACTCACCACCGTGCTCTCGCCCACACTTCCCACACTTTCTCGACCCGCACTTGTCACGACCACACGACGATCATCACCCGTGCCTTCTTACTACTTGTCGAAGTATCACCCCGACCAAACCTCTTTCCCTGCCACTTCCTCTCATCACTTCCTTTCTTACTGCCCTCAGATTTCACCACGCATCCCGTTCATCGTACAACCTCCCAGCTAAATCCACCGCCGACCTGAAAGTACTTGGTCGGGCGGAAATCAATGCCAACGATTTCGCTGGCAACCCCTGAATATACCGGTTAATCTTGCGGGACACACGGCGTCACTTGCTCTGGCACCACCGTGCCATGTCGTTGAACTTGGTGGTGTATTGTTGGTGGGTCATCGGCCCGCCTCCAACTGCAGGAACTCTCTCTCAACTCTGTCCATCTCCCGACGAGGACTAAACTCCTCGATCACCATTCTCTTCAATTCAGACCACTTCATTTTCCCAATGGCCCTGCTACCCTCGGCCTGGACAATATTGTCCCACCAGCACAATGCCTCCCCGTAAACGAGTGGGTAGCAAACTTTACCTTTTTATCCTCATGGCAGTCACTGATATCAAGGACCGCCTCCATCTCTCTCACCCATTGGTGAGCATCAGCAGCCGTACCTGAACATCAAAAGTCGGAGCTTGCATCTCATAAATTTCCCGTAATCACAACCCCGGGCTGTCTCCCTTATCTGTGCTTCCTCCTCTTCCTCTTCGTCATAGACAATACCATTTCTGCCTCTGTCTGTTGCTGTCTACCGGAGGACCGTCTCCTCCCTCTCTATCATCCTCAGCGTACTGCCTTTATCACTTCGGTCATTACAAACGTAAGATCGTCTGCATAGCCTGTGCACTTCCTCAATCACTGCCTCTTTTACCGAGGCTCTCAACTTGGCGCTTTCGTCCGTCTCTTCCTGATGAGGAATCTCGTTCTCCTCACGACTACTTTCTCTTTCCTAGTCTTCCTCGCGTGATACGCGGCTCATCACCACGTTCACCATCACGGGAAGCATCTGATGATCTATCACCGACCATCTTCTATCACACTGAAAGATTAAAACACCAACACGGTCATTCAAGGAATAGCTCAGTTTATGTTAAGTACAGTAAGTCCCTAATTACAGTGGCCAGTTGTGATTAGCCACTTACTCTACTCTTCGTCACCCCGAGCATCACCTATCCTGACTACATTAGTATCTCAGTCTAACAGTACACATACTTCACATCACATGCGCACATAATACTGGTTATTTTAAGAAATACCTGATGGCACGCGAACTACTCAGATGGCATTCTCTTTCTCCCTGTCCCACTTCAGTTTAAGTTTAGGTTTATTATAAAAATTTACCCATTTTACTTAAACTTTTGCTCTGATACCAACTTGTAAGGCCCCGCTCACCGGGCACCTTACTGTTGGTCATCATCACACATAAAACATACATTTAATACATGATCAAAATATGCAGCGGAATTAATAAAACCTGCATTCTCATTTCATCATAAAAGCTTTTACATCATTGTCTTGATTACAAAATACAAGCTTTTCTTTACATTGTTTAACTATACTATATTGCTGCTGATGCATATTCCACAGCAATCATAGGGTCATACAGCGACCTCTACCGAAATAAAATAATAAAAGAAAATATATTCTTCTTCGTAAAGAAGATATTAAGTTCAAAAATATATTTCTTTCATAAACAAGATTTCTTAAATAATCATGTTTATCATGATTATCAAGAAATCTTGCTTGCACTTGCATGCAACATGATATGTTGCGCGCGTTACGGGCCCCACAATGATGTGGCAGCTTAATCAAAAGTGAATGCCATCCCAAAAGAGCTGAGTAGTCCGCCTCGTGCCATCCTCAGCAACACTACCTGCGAACTGGAAAACACATAAAAGTCAGCGTTGCTGAGTGAGTCCTAGTTTATAATAAAACATACTTTCATTCTCATTAACTGTTCTTCCATACATGTGTTTCACACATCATACGTACACGTAGATAATATTATTATTATCTCATCATTCATTACTTACTTCATTCGTGTACACTCATCACCGTTTACTTCTTACATACATACATCTTCACGTACTTTCGTACGTACTTACTTTCATTCATACATTCATTACTTACGTTCGAACATTCTTACATTCTTCATACTTTCATTACTTTCGTCGAACGTTCATTACATTCATTCATACTTTCTTACTTTCGTTCGAACGTTCATTACATTCATTCATACTTTCATTACTTTCGTTCGAACGTTCATTACATTCGGTGACATGTACAATACCCCCCTTTCATCATACATACTACTGTGCTGGACCTGTGGTGGTTAGCCACGAACGTTGTGCACAAATGCTGATCCAGTCACCTGGGGTAGGTACATGCACCACTTATCTTCTCACTTTACTTCTGGATCATGCCATAGCTATACACCCGAACGTTGTGCACAATGCGGGTGCTGGACCTGTGATGATCAATCACGAACGTTGTGCACTAATGCTGATCCAGTCACCTAGGGCAAGCGGCAAGGATCCCATACATACTTCTGGTTAATCACAAAGACTGACCCCGATGTACATCCTTCGGGGTAGCTAACCCGCACACCGTTGAGCTAACACCTGCCAGGGTGTGCACCTCCTTTCATTTGCTTGCAAGCCTTACTTACATCATTCATTCATTCGTTATGCATGCATTCGTTCATCATGTTCCTTCTTACTTATCTTTCACTTTACGTTCTTAATACATTCATTTCATTCGTTCATTCATTCACGTAAAGATATTAAAGATAAACACATATACATAAGAACATAAATACTTACATATCATCATATTCACCATCTATCATGGCAACATCATACTAACATACATACATCATACATACACTTCTACATTCACTTACATCAGCCCTGTTCGGGCGACTGAACTATCACACAGTCGCATGTCCTCCATGTGACTGGCCCATGCGATTGGCTATCATGCGAATGGGTACTCAATCGTGCGATTGACTTCCTTCCGTACGACTAACACTATGCGACTGGGCTATATGCGACTAACTCTTAACCGTACGACTGAACTACTCTGCGATTGAACTTATGCGACCGAAACTCTCAGTCGCATCACCTATCGTGCGATTGAGGCTTAATCGGGCGTCTGAGCCTCAGTTGGGCGATTGGACATCAATATCACTCATTCGGCCGAATGGCCCTTCAGTCGCATAACCCTAACTGGGCAGCGACTGGAGTTCTTCATACACTGCAGTCGCGAAAACCCCCGCCCCTACAGTCACCATAAACCCATTTTCAGCCCAAATCGACCCTCCCAAGCCTTAGGGATTCGTACTAGGACCATCATACAAGCATATACAAGTCCTACTTCATACCATAAACTCATTACTCAAGATTTACCCAAATGGTCAAACTACACTATTTCAAAAATAGGTTTATATGTGAATCCAGCCCCAAAATCGTTAGAAAACATGTAAATAAGGGGTCCTAGAACTCACATTATCAGGTAGAAGTTGGTGAGCTTCGATTTGGCTAGCTTCACGATCGATCTTGAACTCGGAGCACTTTCCCTCTCTTCTTCTCTCTGTTCTCTGTCGCTCACTGCTCTCTCTCATCTCCGACTGAAATGGGGAGAAATGGAGCTACCCCCCTTTTATACCCACTTCCCAGTCGCATCTGGTCCAGGGCGACTGGACCTTCAGTCGCATGAACACTATGCGATTGGACCAATCGCACATGTTCCATACGGCTCATACTCCATTCGGCGTTTGACTACTCCAATCGTGCGGTTGAGCTTCAGTCGGCCGAATAGCCATGCGGTTGACCTCCAGTCGCATAAATCACAGGCGACTGAGGCTCAGTCGCATAGCCTACCAAAAAGTCAAACTTCCGGTGTTACAAAAAGAGATTTGAGAATCCAAGTTCTCAAAGAAAGGTAGGTTTAGAAGGGGTCAATTCCCGAGGAATGTCAGAAATGAGTTGCCACGTTGCGGGAGATGTGGAAGGCTACATCAGTGAATGTATGATGGGTAGGGAATTGTTTTAGATGTGGAAAGACGTGAATATGCTAAATGAATGTAGTGAAGGCCCTCGTAAATGTTATGATGTGGAGAAACGGGGCATATTCGAAGGAATGTCCAAAGTTGGTAATTAGAAAGCCTGAACCGTTAGATCGATGAAGGGTCAGGAGAAGATCGAGTGTGGCCAGGGCGAGCATATTCTATGACAGCTAGTGAGGCTAAAGCGTTGCCAGATGTAGTTTCAGGTACGTTTCTAGTGAATGGATTCCAGCTAATGTGTTATTTGATTCTGTCAAGTGGAAGTTTTGTATCTATTGATTTTTGCCCTATGCTTGCATGTGAAGTTCGACCATTATAGGTAGCTTTTGTATTGAAACTGCTAATGATAGATCTGTGATGATTAGTAAATTTGATGGTTGTTATATTGAATTAGAAGGATATAAGTTGCCTGTTAAACTATATCCTATGGTGTTAGGAGGATTTGTTTAGTTTTTTGGGTATGGACTGGTTGGTAAACCATGAAGCCCATATTATATGTAATAAGAAGTTAATTCAATTAGAGCACCGGATGGGAAAACATTAATGTATATGGTTATAGGGAGGAGTCACCTGTGAAAATAATATCTATGATGAAAGCTGAAGTTAATGAGCCGCGGGTGTGTATCCTATTTGGTATATGTAATTGATTCCCAAAAGTCTGTAAGAAAGATAGAAGACATTCCTGTGGTTAGAGATTTTGCAGATGTGTTTCCAGGAATTACCAGGTATTCCTCCAGATCGTGAGGTTTAGTTTAGAATTGATTTGGTTCCGGGTGCTAAGCCAGTTTCTAAGCCACCTTATAGATTAGCTCCATCGGAATTGAAGGAGTTAATGAAACAGACTAAAGACTTACTGGAAAGAGGTTTCCTTAGACCCAGTTCTTCCCCTGGGGTGCTCCAGTATTGTTTGTGAAGAAGAAAGATGGAGTATGAGAATGTGTATTGATTACAGAGAATTAAACAAGTTGACAATAAAG
This sequence comes from Flaveria linearis, assembly GCA_024085815.1. Lineage (NCBI taxonomy): Eukaryota > Viridiplantae > Streptophyta > Magnoliopsida > Asterales > Asteraceae > Flaveria > Flaveria linearis. The sequence goes on from JABSNV010000379.1 coordinate 7,684, forward strand.
AATAAGTATCCACTCCCACGAATAGATGATTGTTTGATTCAGCTACAGGGAGCCAATTGGTTTTCTAAGATAGACCCGTTCGGTATATCATCAGTTAAAAGTCAAGGAGGAAGACATACCTAGAAACATTTCGTACACGTTATGGTTATTATGAATTTTTGGTCATGTCTTTTGGTTGACGAATGCCCCTGCTTGCTTTATGGATTTGATGAATAGTGTGCAAGCCAATGTTAGATCGATCAGTAATTTGTGTTTATTGATGATATACTGATCTATTCAAAGAATGAGGGAGATCACGCCTGCCATCTTCGTGAAGTACTGGAAAGACTGAGAAAAGAAAGGCTTTATGCAAAATTTTCAAAGTGTGAATTTTGGTTGCGGGAGGTACAGTTTTTAGGGCATGTGATTAATGCAGAAGGTATTTTAGTAGACCCTACTAAGATTGAAACAGTAGTGAAGTGGAATCCTCTAAAGACGCCATCTGAGGTCCGTTATTTTTCTTGAGTCTTGCTGGTTACTATAGAAGTTTATTTAGGATTTTGCCAAATTGCGTCCCCGTTAACGAAACTGACGAGGAGAATGAAGAATTTGTTTGGGGACCAGAACAAGAAAATGCATTTCAAGAACTGAAACAAAAGTTAACCCAATCACCAGTGCTGTCGTTGCCAGATGGAAATGAAGATTTGGTGATTTATTCAGATGCTTCATATCAAGGTCTAGGCTGTGTTTTAATGCAGAAGGGACGAGTAATTGCTTATGCTTCCAGACAATTGAAGAACATGAAAAGAATTATCCAACACATGACTTAGAACTGGCAGCAGTGGTATTTGCCTTGAAGATATGGAGGCATTATTTATATGGGGCGAAATGTATGATTTATACAGATCATAAGAGTTTGAAATATTTCTTTGATCAGAAGGAATTGAACATGCGTCAGCGGAGATGGTTAGAGTTGGTGAAAGATTGTGATGGTGAAATACTTTACCATCCTGGTAAAGCAAATGTGGTTGCTGACGCATTAAGTAGAAAGAATGAACACCCTCCAATTCGAGTTAGTCATACAAGTTAGTAATAACCCCGATTTTATGCACCAATTACGAGAAGCCAATTAGAAGCCTTGAAGGAAGAAAATGTGAAGCAGGAACGAATGAAGGGTCAACAAAGGATCTAGAAGAAAACAGTTTTGGGTTTAAGACGAAATGTGGTCGTATGTGGGTTCTGATTAAGATGAGGGAATTAGTGTTGATGAAGCTCATAAGTCAGATATTCTATACATCCTGTGCTACTAAGATGTATAAGGATTTGAAACAAGATATTGGTGGCCCGGTATAAAGTTTAATGTGATGCAATAGTGGATAGGTTTTAACATGTCTTCAAGTTAAGCTGAGCATCAAAAGCCATATGGTAAGCTTCAACCCTTAGAAATCCCGAAATGGAAGTGGGAAGAATTGACAATGGATTTCATAACTAAGCTTCCGCGTACAGCTAAAGGTTATGATACCATTTGGGTCATGGTGGATAGATTGACACGTAGTGGGCATTTCTTACCAATCAAGGAAACTTATAACTCTGAGAAATTAGCAGAACTGTTTATTCGAGAAAATTATTCTCGTCATGGAGTACCAGTATCTATTGTGTCAGATAGAGATACGCGTTTTACTTCAAGGTTTGGAGAAAGTTTCATGGAGATATGGGTACATCGTTTATTGCACAGCACATCTTTTCACCCAGAAACTGATGGGCTGACTGAAAGGACTATCCAACAGTTGAAGACATGCTACGAGCTTGTGTTATAGATTTCGATGGTAGCTGGGATAGTCATTTGCCATTAGTTGAATTCTCCTACAATAACAGTTATCATTCTACAATTGGGAGAGCCCCGTATGAGATGTTATATGGCAGGAAGTGTAGGAGTCCTATATTTGGGAGAAGTTGGGCAGAAGGAGTTAGGTAGCTTGGAAATTGTACAGGCTACGAATGAGAAACTGGATCAGATCAAGCTCGGTTTAAAGCAGCTCAGATCGACAGAAGTCTTACAAAAAATAAAAGACGAAGGCATATAGAGTTTGAAGTAGGAGATAGAGTTATGTTGAGGTATCTCCTTGGAAGGGAATTATCAGATTCAGAAAGAGGGGAAAGCTAAGTCCTCGTTTATAGGACCGTTTAGCATTATAGAACGGATTGAGGAAGTGGCCTACAAACTAGAATTACCCCGATCAGTTGCAAGGAATCCACCCAACCTTTCACGTGTCACAGTTGCGCAAGTGTTTGGCCGATGAGAATGCTTATGTACCGTTATGAATATAGAAGTGGATGATAAGTTAAACTATGTTGAAAAACCTACTGCTATAGTAGACAGAAAGGTGAAAAGGCTGAGGAATAAAACTATTGAGTTAGTAAAGTGCAGTGGTCGAATAGAAAGGGGTCTGATTTCACTTGGGAGTCGGAAGAGGAATGAAGAGAGATTATCCCCCAGTTTTTCGAAATAGTTGGTTTCGAGGACGAAACCTATTTAAGGGGGGAGAGTTTGTAACATCTGGTTTCTAAATCCGGACTTGTAATTATATTATAGTTATGATTAATTAATTAAGTTTGAGTTTGTTTGATTGATTAAGTATTCAGTCGCATGGGTTATATGCGAATGAACTTCAGTCGCACCCCTTACGTACGATTGAGACTCAATCGTACGAATAGTAGTGAATGAACTTCAATCGCACGATTCAGTCGTGCGAATGGTTCAGTCGTGCGATTGGAAGTAATGCGGTGTAAGTTGTAAGTATGGATAAGTAAGGCGGTGTATAAGGGTAAAAACACTTCTGTCTGTATTATCTTCAATCTCCTGTTCGCTCTACACCCAAACACCCCTGTTCTTGCCAATTGCCTAGGCGAAACCCCGTTTTGGTAAGTTTGAACATCACGGATTAATCCAAGATGTTATAAGCTGTGGGTATGATTGAGTTTGATCCAACAACCTGTTTTAATCAGTAATTAGTCTGGTTCATTCTAAATTAAAATCCAAGAATCAAATCCAAGTTTTTGTGAAGTTTTGATGAAATGATGGTCCGAACCATTGTAAACGATGTGTATAGGATCTGTTTTGAATATGGTATCATTGGATGGTTAAAACTCAAATTTTGAGTGAGTTTGGATCAAAACGTCAAGAACACAGCTGCTGATTCGTTTCAGGCGAATGGGCTCAATCGCATGCCTCAATCGTACGAATGAGAGTCTAGTCGTGCGACTGAGTGCGAATGGAGGTTCAGTCGTGCGTTGGAACTCAGTCGCCTAGTTAGAAGGCCGAATGAAGACGAGTGAACACTGGTACGAATGAGAACTCAATCGTGCGAATGAACGGCTATTCGTACGACTGAAGGTTCAGTCGCATGGTTCATTCGCATAGGTCCAGTCGCATGATTGCTCATTCGCATAAGTGTTCAATCGCATGAGGGTCTGTTTGAGAATAGTTTATTGAATCACGGTTTATTGCTTTAGATATACCTTGATTAGAGGGAGGACTAGTTATCTTGGGTACGTGGATTGTGTAGCTTGTCGTGAGAAAGTTGATAAGGTGAGTTCTAAGCCCTTTTTAAATTTTTGGTTTCAACATTCGGGCTAGCGCACATATTGATAAATGAATTGAATGTTTTAGTACCAGAAATATGATAGTAATGATGGATGTTTTCTAACAGTTTGTCAAGCTGTTAGAGGGAAAGTGGGGGTATAAATGATTACCTGAACATTGTTAATCATTACATGATGGTAATGATTGCAATGGGTCAGGTAGAGTGTAAAAGATAGTCATCTGAACATTGTTAATCATTACGTGATGGTAATGATTCCAATGGGTCGGATGGGGTGTGATGATTAATGAAACATGTTAAACTGGTGCTAAAAGAAAGAATGTGTGGGGTGTGAGTGAATGTGATAATATTGACAATAAATAAAAGAAATGTTTTTGAAATGGTAATGTGATGTAAATCTCAACAGGCCAGTTAGGGTAAGATGCCTGGGTGTGAAACTGTACAGTTGATAGGAGTGATGACGATCACTCAGCTTTGTGAACATCTTGTGGTGACGACCCTAGATGATTATTGGCATCCTACGGATGAGATTAGTAACCGGTAGTTGCTAGATGTGGGCAACCGATGTTACTGGGTATGGGAGACTGGTAGTTGCTAGATGTGGGCAAACGACTCTCTGGGTATGGTAAACCGGTAGTTGCTAGATGTGGGCAACCGACGTTACCGAGTATGAGAACTAGTAGTTGCTGGATGTGGGCAACCGATGTTTCTGAGTGTAGTAACTGGTAGTTGCTGGATGTGGGCACCGACGTACTGGGTATGGGGAACTGGTAGTTGCTAGATGTGGGCAACCGATGTTCGATGGGACAGGTCCAGTGGGACAGAATAATGATAAAATTGATTTATAATATTGCCAATAAAAGATAGCTGTGATGTGCATGAAATGTTATTAATGTTTTAATGAAAAATTAGAACTCGCCAGTTTATCTGATATTTTGAGTAGTTGTGTGTGCTAGGTAAGGAGGGATCCTCTAATAATAGAGGAAAGCAAGTATGAGATGATGAGGACGCTATCCCGGAGCTACTGCTGGCATAGGATTTAGGGCTTGTTAACAATGTAATAAATACGATCATATGTAAATGTTTTAAAAAGTTGGGTAATATCTAATAGTGTTTAAAGTCTTCCGCTGTAAATAAAAGCTCTGATTTGTGTTTAAAATATTAATCCAACTACGTGACGTGCCTCCGGTGCCTGCCGGTTTAGGGCGTCACATGATGTCATCCACTTATAAACATACATAGATGATGTCACCCTCATGGTTTCTTTTAGCGTATAAGGAAGGTTCATTTAGGGTGCATTCATAACCATGATCAATGAAGTAACCATCGATCTTAGCATTCCAGACTCGTGCTGTCTGTTTCAATCCATATAGCACCTTGTGTAGTTTGTAAACCATGTCCTTGTTTTTGATAATAATTCCTTCTGGTTGGGCACATATATATCTTCTGTTAAGTATCCATTAAGAAATGCAGACTTAACATCTAGTTGATGGAGAGCACAACCCATTTAGCTGCAACAGATAACACGTCTGATTGTCTTGAATCGAGCCACAGGAGCAAAGGTTTGTTGATAGTCTATCCCATGTTGTGTGAATACCCTTTTGTAACCAATCTCGCCTTATGCCTCATTCCTTGACCATCTGGCCCTGGTTTTGTTTTGAACAATCATTACAAAACTTTCTTTCTTCCCGGTGGTAAATGCACCAACTGCCAGGTCCTATTCCTCTCTATGGCTTGTATTTTAGCTAGCATTGCTTCTTGCCATTCCTTAACAGAGGAGGCTTTCTCGTAATAATTGGATCATCTGCTGTAAGAGCAAAATGCAAGCATTTGTATCATCTTCTAGACCTGCAGAATTACCCATAAAGTAATCTTTTGCTAAATAGGTATTTAATAATTCTTTTATCGGGCCAAATGGAGACAATTTTTAAGGGTGGTGGGAATGGCTGATGTTTCATAGGTAGTAGTTGAGGGTGAGTTGTCATTGTCATGTGATAGAGTGGTAGGTGTAGTGGGCATAGGGGTGACTCATGGTGTTATTAATAGTAGTGCTGGTACTTGTACTTTCTTGGTCAAAAGTGAAAGGATCAATAAAAGTATAATCTTTTGGAGGTGATTGACAGTGATCATTCCAAACCTATTTTGAGTCTTCAAAAAATATTACATCACGTTTGGTGGAAAACTATTTGCTTTGAGGATTATAAAGGCGGTACCCACTACTTTAGGTTGAGTACCCAATGAAAATGTTCTTTTCTGATTTACTATCCAACTTTCTTCTCATTTGAGAAGGTACCTTCCCATAGGCAATACACCAAAAATTTTGAAGCTAGTGACAGAAGGTCTTTTACCTGACAAGGCCACATATGGAGTTTGATTTTTAGTGCCTTGGTTGGGACCGGTTAATAACATGCACTGCAGTGGATACAGCTTCAGCCTATAAAAAAATTCGGGAGTTCTTTTTCTTTTAACGTGCTGCGAGTGAAGTTTATAATGGTGGTTCTTACGTTCAACCACACCATTATGTTGAGGTGTGTAAGGAATTGTGAGTTCTCAATTAATTCTTGCATTTTCACAACACTTGACAAATTCCTGAGAACAAAAAACTCACCGCTTCTGTCAAATCTCAGCACCTTAATTGCCTGCCACATTCTTTTTCAACCATTGCTTTAAGTCCTTTAAACTTCATAAAGGCTTCATGTTTATTAGTGATAAAGTATACCCAACACATACGAGTAAAGTCATCTATAAAGAGCAAATAAAGAGACTATTACCAAGACTAGGTGCTTGTATTGGGCCACATAAATCGGTATGAATCAACTCAGCTTGCCTTTTGCATGCCATGAGGAGGACTAAAAAGATGCTCGGGACTGTATGCCAAGTATGCATGCCTCACAAGATATGGGGCATTTAGTTTTGGTAGGCCAAGTACCATCTTGTTTTCATGCAATTGCTTATGACCACCCATAGGTAAGTTTCCATATCTACAATGCTACTTGAAAGCATCGATCAGCTTCTTCTTGGTTGCATGTGAGTCTGAACAGTGAGCAAACTTTTGGCATCTAGTACAAACATGTTGTTTGTGGCAATTGAGATTTCTAAGGGAGTTTGTGATGAGTCTTTGTAGGTAATATGCACTTCCCATTATCAAAAAACAGATTGTACCTTTCTTTATGAGTTGGCCAACACTGAATAAGTTATACTCAAGTTTTGGTGCATAATACACAGAGTCAAGCAACTTGTAAATTGTATCACCGGTCTTGATCTTGACTGTTCCCCGTCCTTCAACAGCCAACTTCTTCTTGTCACCTAAGCGTACATCCAACTTGAAGGTTTCATCCAATGAAGCGAAGTTCTCTTTGGTACCTGTCATGTGGTTAGAGCAACCAGAATCGATAAACCATAAGTGACTTGTTTTTACCCGTATTTGTAGTGTTTGCCATCAGTGACAATAGATTATGTCATGGAGTGATATAAGCCGTCAGTAGGTGATGCTCTTTTGGGTCTTGTGCATCACCATCCTCTTCATTAACCATATTCACTTGTCTTTCATCATTATACCAACAATCTTTTTAACATGGCCAAACTTCTTGTAGTAGTAGCATTATGGTACCTTGCTATGGTCGAGTGAGACTCTGCCACGACCAAGTCTGCCCCTTCCATGAGAGCTAAATCGCCCCCGTCCTCTACCACGAGGGTTGCTGTTGTTTTGTTCCTGAACAACTGGTAATGCTTGTTCATCCTGTCTTTCTAAATTCTTGGTTTCTTTATCAATAGTTACCCGACTGTTGATCTGTTCCTCCTGTGATTGGAGAAGACCCATAAGTTTTACGAGTGTGACATCCAGTGATCAAACACAACCTCAATCGAAGGAATGACATAGTCAAACTTCAATGTCAAACTCCGAAGTACTTTCTCAACCACCTTTGATCCAGTAAGTCTTCACCATAGGATCGTTGCTACCCAACATTATCCATAACATGAGAGAAGTAATCGCCAACATTTTCATCATCCTTCATGGTTGGGTTTTCAAAGGCCTGTCGGAGTCCTTGAAGCTTCACACGAACCTGCGAATCCCCTTGGTGAAGAAGTTGGTTAAAACTTTTGTCTATTTTTCTTTTTTGATAATGCTTACGAAGAAGAAGCAGCCTAAATAGGCAATACAAGGAACAGTAAAAAGCAATACAAGGAACGGTAAAAGGAAACTAATAATGCATGGAAACTAATAAAAAAAAGAATCAAAATAATTTGCTGGAGATATGCATGGATCATTGATTGAGAGAGAACAGGGAGAGTGAAATATGCATCGAATAATGCATATAGAAACAAGAGTGAAATATGCATCGAGTAATGCATTCTCAATACTCCCCTCAAGATGGAGCGTGTAGATTTCGCATGCCCATCTTGACCAGCAGAAACTCGAGTTGTTTCGACCCTAAAGCCTTCGTGAGGAGATCAGCTATTTGTGCATTCGTGTCGACATAGAGAGGCTTAATTTCACATGATTCGACTCGTTCCTTGACGAAGTAGCAATCCATCTCCACGTGCTTCGTTCGTTCATGGAAGACTGGATTAGTTGCGATATGCCGAGCTGCATCGTTATCACAGAAGAGTGGTGTAGACTCATGCTGTTTTGTTTCTAACCCCTCTAATAACCAACGCATCCATAGAATTTCACTGGTAGCGTTGCCATAGCGCGATATTCGGCTTCGGCTGAAGAGCGAGAAACAACTGACTGCTTCTTTGATTTCCCCACAGATAGGGGCTCCCCCTAACAGTAGAACGTATCCTGTCCTTGATCTTCGTGTAAGCGAACATCCCATCCAATCCGCATCACAATATGCGACCAAGTCCGTACCACCTTCTTTCGGGAAAAATATACCCTGCCCCGGTGTTGCTTTTAGATAACGAAGGACTCTCATGGCTGCCTCCATGTGTTTCTGTCGGGGGTCTGAGACGAACTGGCTTAAGACGTTCACCGAGTAGGCAAGATCAGGTCTAGTGGCTTGGAGATAGAGTAATCGACCCACTAATCTTCGGTACTTGCTCGCGTCGATACGAACATCTTCATCTCCTTTATCGAGTTTCATGTTTGGTTCCATGGGGAAGGTACATGGCCTACACCCTAACATCCCACTATCCTCTAAGATGTCAAGCGTGTATTTCCGTTGACTTAACACTATCCCGTCTTTAGTTCGTGCCGCCTCTATTCCAAGGAAATATTTTAGCGACCCGAGATCTTTGATGCTAAACTTGTCGTCTAAGAGCTTCTTTGTCTCTCTGATTTTATCTTCATCGTTTCCTGTCATAATGACGTCGTCTACATATATGAGAGCGGCGACAAAAATTTCCCTTCTTTGTAAATAAAGAGTGAGTGGTCCGCAGCGGATTGTTTGTAGTTGAGTTGTAAGAGGGCCGATGTAAATTTTGATACCAATTCCTCGAGGCTTGTTTCACCGTATAGTGATTTCCTTAAGCGGCATACCTTTGTTCCTCCCCCTTTGTCGTAGCCCTGTGGTATACGCATGTATACCTCTTCATGCAAGTCACCGTGCAAGAACGCATTATTCACGTCAAGTTGGTGGATACTCCAGTCCTTTTTGACGGCGACAGCAATAAGACTTCGAACAGTTACCAACTTTGCTACTGGTGCAAACGTGTCGTGGTAATCAACACCTTCCATTTGTGTGTATCCTTTGGCGACGAGTCTTGCCTTGTATCTCTCGACTTCACCATTCGGTTTAAATTTCGTCTTGTATACCCACTTGGAATCGATGACTCGTTTCCCACTGGGAAGGTCTTCTATGGTCCACGTTCCGTTTTCTTCAAGAGCCTTTATCTCTCTTTGCATAGCATCCCTCCAGTGTTGGTCCTGTACCGCTTGTTTAAAAGTTTTTTGGCTCATCATTTTTAGTGATGGCCGTAAGGAAGGCTTTATGAGATTTTGAGAAATTTTCATAGGAAACAAAGTTAGCTATGGGGCATACCGTTGAGGATTCTTGATTAGAGGCGGGGGTGCATGATCTACGGATGGTGGAAGCTCTACATCATAATCTTTGAGATGTATGGGTCTAGCTTTAGCACGTTTCTCCCTGCCTTGTGTAATATTCTCATTGTCATGATTTTGGGCTCCACCAACAGAAAGTTCACTTGGCATTTGTGGTTGAGGAGAATTGTGTGGAACATCATGAATCGGCCCAGTCATATTATTATTTGGGTTGTGTTGATTCAACTCTTCAAGTTCCTCTTCTATATTTGGATAAGTTCCTGGATTACTTGGGCCCAAGTTTTCAACACTTATTATGTTGGGTTCACAGTGCCCATTCTCTTTATCCATGCAAGTGACGAACACATCTTCTTCTTCATGTGTATTTTGTTCTAATTTCATGGCAAATGGAAAAATCTTCTCAGCAAACCTTACATCTCTTGACGTGACGATCTTGCCTTTAATTGGGTCGTAGATTTTGTACCCTTTTGTACCATTAGGGTACCCCATGAACACCCCGGTCTACCCTCATCTCAAACTTGTCTCCATTTGTTTCAATGCTTCGATAATATGCCAAGCAACCTAAGACTCTCATATGATCGTAGCTTGGTTTCTCACCATGTAGTAACTCGTATGGACTTTTATCTTTAATGATTTTTGAGGGCAGCCTATTTATGATATACGTTGCAGTTAAAACACATTCTCCCCAAAATCTCTTTGGAGACTCGCCTCAAACATGGAGCACGTGCGGTATTAAGCAGGTGCCTGTGTTTTCTTTCCACGACTCCATTTTGTTGTGGAGTATGAGGACACGTTGTCTCTAATATGATTCCTTCTTTGTCATAAAAATTTATCATTTGGTTGGAAATGAATTCCCACCGTTGTCGCACCTTATTCTTTTTATGTTCCTTTCAAATGCGTTTGACCATTTTGTGAAAATACATTAGACATGTGCTTGCCTCAAATTTATGTTTGAGTAGGTAGACCCATGTAGCCCTACTGTAGTCGTCAACTATCGTCAAAAAGTAGTTGGCTTTTGTGAATGAGGGTGTACGATATCTACCCCATATATCGCAATGAATGAGGTCGAAACAAGCATTTGCTTTAGTTGTGCTAGTAGGAAAAGGTAATTTAGAAAATTTAGACTTTATGCAAGAATCACAAACACTTTTAGTGTTCTTAAAAGAAAAATTACTAAGGCAGTTTATTTTAGATAGCTTCTCAGCACCCGCATGTCCGAGCCGTTTATGCCACAAATCATTAGTCACCATCATAGCTTTTCTTCTGGTCCCAAACATCCCATTTGATATAGACCATCCTTGCACCTACCCGCTCCAATCAATTTCCTCGAACGCAAGCCCTGCATAACAAAGAAACCGGGAAAAAAACGTTACAGTGCAATCTAGATCCTTTGTAAGTTTGCTCACAGACAAGAGATTAAAGGTGAATTTTGGGACGTGCAACACATCTTGCACCCTTTCTCCATTTGGTAAGGTGTGGTTCCCTTTTCCTTCGACCGGTACACTTTCTCCATTAGGAATCATTACGGGCGGCTCGTTTCTGGATTCAGTTCTGTTCTCAAGCGCATCGGGCCTGTAGGTAATGTGCTCCGTGCATCCGGAATCTATTATCCATTCATCATCATGTTTAAACTTACCTGCCATGTTGGCAGTCCGTGAAGGCTCAGTTTGTGCAGGATTGTTTTCAGCAAAATGCTTCTGGAACTGCTCATATTGTTCTTTTGTGAGGCTTGCAAGCAGGTCCGGTTCGCTCTCCGCGCACGCTGCTTTTGGTCTTGTTTTCTCTCGCTTATTCTTCATGTTCCACCACTCCGGGTAACCAACTATCTTGAAACATCCATCACGTGTATGTCCATCCCTTCCACAATGATCGCAGTGTGCGACGCTCTTGTTTTCTTTCTGGCCAATCCGACTTGATGGACCACCCCGCTTTACGGAGGCTTGAAAAGCCATCGTTTCATTTACTGGCTTCTTTCCACCGGCTACTGTTCTTTGTTGCTCATCCTCAGCGACGAGATGATAAGCATTTCCTAGGGATGGGGTCGGTTTGGTTGCAAGAATCTGAGTTCTAATGATGGAAAATTCTCCATCTAGACCCATAAGAAACTCGTAGAGTTGTTCTTTCTCTTTAAGTTCCCTAAGTGTTTTTCCAATACCACAAGTACAGCCACTGCACTTACAAATCGGAATAGGTAGAAATGACTGCATTTCATCCCACAATCCACGAAGTTTCATGTAGTAGGCGGATACCGTCATCCCTTCTTGTTTGGTGTTCGAGATGGTCTGCTTCAACTCATATGCACGCGGTGCACTCTCTTTTCCAAATCGTTCTTTAAGATCGTTCCAGATCTCCGATGCTGAATTCGCGTACTTCACGCTTCCTCGGATCTCTTTCTCCATTGCTGTGGTGAGCCATCCCTTGATCATCGCGTCACATCGCATCCATGCCATATAATCTGCATCACTCTTTTCTGGCCTTTTGATGGTTCCATCTATGAAACCTATCTTGTTTTTGGCAAACAAGAAGTTTTCCATTTCTTGGACCCAATCTAGGTAGTTGTTGTCGGTTAATGCATCGTTGACATGCATTTGTCTCGGATAATCGGATGGGTGGAGGTAATACGGTGAGTTATGGTCCGGATTAACAGCATCAGTTTGGCGACTTCTTTGTTTCCACCTTCTGCCATATCGGTAGGATGGTGAGAACAGTGTTGGGGTTTTGGGTTTTGGATCGAGCGTGATAATCACTGCTCTGATACCATGAAGAAGTTGGTTAAAACTTTTTGTCTATTTTTCTTTTTTGATAATGCTTACGAAGAAGAAGCAGCCTAAATAGGCAATACAAGGAACAGTAAAAAGCAATACAAGGAACGGTAAAAGGAAACTAATAATGCATGGAAACTAATAAAAAAAAGAATCAAAATAATTTGCTGGAGATATGCATGGATCATTGATTGAGAGAGAAACAGGGAGAGTGAAATATGCATCGAATAATGCATATAGAAACAAGGAGAGTGAAATATGCATCGAGTAATGCATTCTCAATACTTGGAACTCGAGACGAAGTGATTCCCATGTAGCTTTAGCCGATTCCACTGAGTCAATTCGTGAAAACAAGCTGTCATGTACACCCTGCTGAATAAGTGTCATGGCTTGAGCATCTTTCTTCTTTGCATCACGTTGATCTTGTGGACTTTCAGCAACAGCAGTGACGCCAAGATACACCACGTCCCATAGGTCTTTTGCATGCAGAAGCGTCTTCATGCAAAGGCTCCAATGTTCATAGCCCCCCTTTGAACACGGGAACATACGAGGTTGTGGGGTTTGCTGGGTTGAAGATTCAACCATTAGGGAATGGAAAGAACAAACACGAGAGAGATCACAATGATGAAGTGCTAGCTCTGGTACCAAAATGTTGGTATAAGAACTATATAATTGCAGCAATAAAAGATTAATAAACAACACAAGAATAATAACCAGAAGATGCTCTCATAAATTTTGTTAACTGGAAGATAAGTGGTGACCAAAAGTAAAGCAAATAAAGCCTATTTATAGAATCATAGGCTAACAGACTAGTGAAAAGGACTCAACAAACATATGACTCAGACTCCACATCTTAAAGCCATTTGTGAGACTTATTCAAAACATAACAAGTGAAAAGCACGTGTGCATGTAAACAACCACGTGTGCATAAGCTGTAACTCTGAGAGCATCCTTGAAAAACCGCAACCGTCGAATCAGAATTCATCAATACAAACGAGGGCTAATTGGTCTTTTTAACTCAAAATAACCATCAATGTAATTTACTTAAATAATAAAAAAAATTAAAATAATCATCAAAGAAACTCTCTACGTATCAGCATATGTTAAAACTTTATTCATCTCCAAATTGCATGCCCATTAAGCTGTCTTCCCCGATAAGCTTTTTGGCGACCCTATTGCAAAAGGTGGAGTAGAACGGTGATATTAGTAATGTTAGAAGGTAATAATGTCCATACTTTTGTTGGGGGCAAAAATACATTGTTTTCAAAAAGAAAAACAATGAACACAAATATAACCTACACGCAATGTTGTTAGGACCGGATCGGACCGGCCGGTCCGACCGGTCGGACCGCGATTCGGCCCCCTGTCCGGTCCGGTCCATAGTGGATCGTTTTTGTGCAGTTGAACCGGCCGGTTCGAACCGAGTCGCCGGTTGGACCGGCGAACCGGGCCAGTTCCGACCGGATTTTGAATTTTTTTTTTTTTTTTTGATTTTAGTGGGTAAAAACGGGGTGTTAAACCATAAATTAGTACTTTGTATATACAAATATAGTTAAGTTTTATATATAACTATAAATATATGTATAAATCATATATAAATTACTTATATTTAATTACATATATAAATATAATTAAAATATAGTTAAATCCGGTCCATCCTGTCCGACCGGTCCGACCGGTCCGACCACCAAACCAGTAAGCCGTCCGGTTCGACGTCCGATCCGGTTCTGAGAACATTGCCTACACGTGTAAGTCATATGTTGGTTATAACATCTACACATGTGTAACTAACGAATAACAAATTAAAAACGTATGAAAACGTTAGAATGTTGGTTCTTAATGTACATATGAACATACATAATTGTGTGTACAAAGTATAAAACTTTAAAAAATAAACTATCAATACTAGTTCTTGTAGTTCTTAAAATATTCATTAGTTTATAGGGGAGATAGAATGGAACCTATTAGAAATTGGGGAGATCTCGAGAGAAACCGAGGCCAACTGAGAATACCGCGTACGCCGTCCGCAAACTCACCGACCCGGTGATTCTCACTGGGTTTCACCGGTCCACACACCAACTTTTGAAGTTTTTTTCCTAAAAAATAGGAAACGAAGAAAAACTAGGATTACACCATATAAAACGAGGACAAAATAAAAATAAAAAACCCGATACGATGCTAATACGTCAGAAAAAAAACAGAACGATTGCAAAAGATCATAAACATAAGGTCTCAGGGTAAAAAGTAAAAAACGAGTGTCATTATCTTTTAAGATACTTTATCATGCTAGTGTTTAGGTGCCTCCGGAGGCGGTTGAGACGTTAGGGATGCGATCCCAACTAAAAAAATAGACAGATTCAATTAAATAACACATATTTTTAAAACATTTTCGTACCTCGCCCTTGAAAAAAAAGTAGTGTTTATTAGGCACTCATATGGATCCCAAACAGCCCTAGACTCCTAGTCATCATATAACAAGTGGCGGGAAACCACAACATGCATTCGTTACCTCCTCCTTCGGCGATCCATTTGGCACCATCTCTCATTCTCTCTATCTACATCTCCCCTCCCTTCATCCCTCACCGGAAAACCACAAAACCACCCAAACTCACCATCACCGTCACCGTCGCCATCATCATCATCATCGACATCCTAACACTTTCCTTCAATTCCAATACAAACACCCGCAGGAAAAAAAGCACATATTCCGATCGCTTGATTTTGCCGCAATCAGCACACAATCATGAACAAAAAGTCAATTTCGGTGAGCATTTCCATTCCCCTACGTAAAACTAATCTCTCGATTTACATTTTTTTTAGGTTAACGCGTCTGTATAGGTTTGTAGTTGATTGATCTAATCGGTGTTTTGTTTTTTGCAGAAGAAGTATAGTAGGATCCGGATTAGGCGATCTTCAGGAGGTGCGTCTGTGTGTGTGTGGTGTTCGATGTTCAATAGGCTTGTTGTATAAAATAGCTGTTTGATTTGCGATTGGATCAAATGGAGAAGAAGAGGTATCCAGTCGGAGCGGAGCACTATGAGTTGTATGAGGAGGTAGGGCATGGTGTCAGCGCCTCGGTTTTTCGAGCTATGTGCATCCCGAACGATGAGATTGTTGCTATTAAAGTTATGGATTTTGAGCGTGGCAGCGTCGATTTGGTAAATTTCAGTTCGTTCCTTTGTTGTTATTCTTTTTGCAAGGTTCATAAGAGTAATCTGGAATTTTGTTCACGTAATTAGTATAATGATTATAAGACTGTGGGGTGGTTGATAAAATTGTCTGATTGTGAATTTCAGTTGAAGGATTTGGTAGTTGCTACCTATTTTCTTTCATCTCGTTGCACTAAGATCAATTTAACTGCATAGTGACTCTGTTGACTTAAAATTTGGTAATTGAGATATTATTTTGGTCTTTGTAGAGTTATTTTTTGTGATGGCAATGAAATATCTGCTCATTGAAGTTATCCACATCCTATTTATTATTTTGGTTTATGACTTTGTAGGAACCTACTTTATGTCTGATAGATAAACATTATATATTTCATTGCTCATATGTTAATATGTTATCAGAACAATATATCACGTGAAGCTCAGACAATGATCCTGGTTGACCATCCAAATGTTCTTAAATCACATTGTTCCTTTGTAAACGACCATGATGTATGGGTTATCATGCCTTTTATGCCTGGTGGTTCCTGTCTCCATATATTGAAGTCTGCACATCCTGAGGGTTTTGAGGAAGTTATTATTGCAACTATACTGCGTGAGGTATTAAAGGCGCTGGAGTATCTTCATGATCATGGTATCATTCATCGAGATGTCAAAGTGAGTTTTTGCTCATTTTAACACAAACATCTTAAGAGTTTGCATCAGCACACACTTTACTGCTTTTGTGTGTGTGTGTGTGTGTGTTTTTACCTTGATAAGAGATAAATGCTGGTTTTGAATTGTTATGATGCCTTATACTTATGCTGAAACAATTTCTATTACTTTGTTGTTACTTCTTTTCTTTTACTGTTTTTGAACTCTTTTCCAAAATATATATTATTTTTAGCTTAGAGTCTAACACCCAATTTTGGTGTTTCTACATGTCTCCTAGTATGCATGAAGAGAATAAGCTCCAATCCCTTTCCAAATATAGTGGTTATATATAACTAGGATCATTTTAGATAAGGGCTTGTAGTCTTTCCAAGCTCAAGGCCAATTCATTTTCAGCCCTAATTTACAGTGGATTACTTTGTTTCTGTAAAAAGAAGACCGGTTAAGAGTTGCAAATGTGTTTGTATTCTCGGGTGCATCAGTATGCTATGTAGATTTATTGAAGTAAATCGGCTCTACTTAGTATAGTTTTTTAAAACCGAGTTGTCAGGTGCAGTTTTTGGCTGTTTTAATAGGCTGGAAACATTCTCATCTCTGAGCGAGGTGCAATCAAGCTGGAGATCTAGGTGTTTCTGCTTGCCTGTTTAATTCTGGAGATAGACAACGCAAGAGGAATACATTTGTTGGGACCCCCTGCTGGTATAATTATTTTGTACTTGCATAATAGTATATACAATTGATTTTTATTGATCATGTTTCAAATTAATAATGGATGGCAGTGTATATGCCTTTTTCTGGATTTATACTTACTGTGGTCTTACATTTTTACAGGATGGCACCTGAGGTTATGGAACAATTGCATGGCTATGATTTCAAGTCTGTAGTTTTCTTTTTATCTCATCAATTTAAAAACGCCAAAATAGTGTGAACTTTATATATATTCCATGACATTTAATGCAGGGCTGATATCTGGTCCTTTGGCATAACAGCTCTGGAGCTTGCTCATGGTCATGCTCCTTTTTCAAAATATCCCCCAATGAAGGTGCATCCATCTTGCAACTATGTGCCTTTAGTGAGATTGATTGATTATATATTCCAAAACTAAGTCATCAGAACTTTAAAATTTACTTTTGAATCGACAGGTTTTGCTCATGACCTTGCAAAATGCACCTCCTGGTCTTGACTATGAGAGGGACAAGAAGTTTTCTAAGGTAATTTAATTGGCTTTATTTTTTTTGTCCTTCTATTTACTACTTGATGACAAATCATATTGTCTGATATTCTTGTATCGTCTGCTATCTGTTTATAGTCTTTTAAGCAGATGATTGCAAGTTGTCTGGTTAAAGATCCTTCAAAACGTCCTTCTGCAAAGAAGCTACTTAAGCATTCTTTTTTCAAACAAGCTAAATCTAATGAGTTTATTACACGTAAACTTTTGGAAGGCCTACCTACACTTGGTGATCGCCTTAAAGCATTGAAGGTTCCTCTGTTCTCACTGTTATTATCATCTTCATCATCATCATATCATCATCATCATCATCATCATCATCAATCTTCCCTCATCATCATCCTCATCATAACTGTCGCCATCATCATCATATCTGATTATATGTTATTTTAACCTCATTGAAGTTGATGACGATGATGATGATTGAGATCATTATGAGTTTATCAATATCTATATGGGTTAATTTAATCTACACTATAATTGATTTGTTGTGGAATACTAGAAAAAGGAAGAATATATGCTTGTGCAAAAGAAAATACCTGATGGACAGAAGGAAGAAATGTCACAGGTATGGTGTACAGGATATGTGGTCACTGTTGTTCTTTTTGGTGGATTCTTTCTGAAAAATCTGGACTGTGGTTTTTTGGGGGGTGTTTGGAAATACGTTTTGGAACCCATTTTTTGGAATTAGGGTTAATCTCCCCCATTTCATTGATTTTGAATGGTATAAATAAGTACAATACATGAGACTAATTACAATATGTACCCTCTAACTATTGTCTAATAATACTATTGTCTAATATACCCCCTCAGTCTAAGGAGGAGGATCACGAATGCTTAGACTGTTCCGAAAATCATTGAATAGAACCCGTGGCAATCCTTAGTAAAAATATCCGCAAGCTGAAACCTGGAAGGAACATGAAGTATGCGGATGTGACCTCGTTGTACCTGATCTCGAACAAAGTGAATATCGATTTCAATGTGCTTGGTACGTTGATGATGTATCGGGTTACTGGACATAAGATTGCACTAACATTATCACAATAGACAAGTGAAGTCTTGTGAGGGGGACGTCCCAACTCAAGCAAAGATTACGAATCCAACATATTTCAGCCACGACATTTGCAACCCCACGATATTCCGCCTCAGCACTAGAGCGAGAGACAGTGGTTTGTCGTTTAGACGACCAAGATATAAGATTGTCACCCAAATAAATGCAATAACCAGAGGTGGAGCGACGTGTGTCAGGGCACCCGGCCCAATCAGCATCGGTGTAAGCCACCAAAGAAGAGGTGGCGCCGGGTTTCATGTGGATCCCCATGTGAGCCGTACCTTTAATATAACGCAGAATGCGCTTGAGAGCATTATAATGAGGTACTCGTGGAGCATGCATGAACATGCATACCTGTTGAACGGCATATGAGATGTCCGGGCGCGTGAAGGTCAAATATTGAAGAGCACCTGCTAAACTTCTGTAAGCTGTTGGATCATCAATTAATTCACCTTCCACAGTACTTAACTTTCCTGCTGTGTCAACTGGAGTGGTGACAGGGTTGCAGTTTGACATGTTGGCCCGTGCTAAAATATCCAAGGCGTATTGGTGCTGTGAAAGAAATAAGCCTTGAGATGTACGAGTCACTGCAATACCCAGAAAATAGCATAAATTCCCCAAATCTTTCATAGCAAACTCAGAAGATAACCGAGCCATCAAGGATTGTTTCAACGCAGGGATGAAGTAGTCAAGATAATATCATCTACATATAGTAGAAGATAGGCTGTGTCCCTGCCGTGTCGATAAATAAAAAGTGAATGATCACATGAACTGTGTTGAAATCCCATGGTGGTGACATAATCTGTGAACCTCTGGTACCAAGCACGGGGTGCTTGTTTCAAGCCATACAAGGATTTCTTTAATCGACACACATGATTCGGAAATTGGGGATGCCGAAAACCAACCGGTTGATGCATGTAGACAGTCTCTGAAAGGTAGCCATGAAGAAAAGCATTGGTAACATCCAGTTGACTCATTTCCCAATTATGTAACAGAGCAATGCTGAGGACCGTGCGAATAGTGGCCGGTTTGACAACCGGACTAAATGTCTCGTGACAATCTACTCCAACCTGTTGAGACCTGCCATCACAAACTAAACGCGCTTTATAGCGCTCAAGTGAGCCATCAGATTTTAGCTTGTGTTTAAATAACCACATGCATCTAATAATGTTCATATTTGGCGGGCGAGGTACCAATTCCCACGTCTTGTTGGTAATAAGAGCATTAAACTCTTGTGTCATGGCATGGTTCCAAACTGGGTTATTTAAGGCTTGGATCGGAGTTTTGGGTAAAGGTTCTAAGGTGGCGGTATGGAGGTTAAAGATTTGTTTCGGTTTGGAAATTCCAGCCATACCGCGGGTGGTGATGGTACGAGTGGGTGGGTGTGGAGGGGTGGGCGGATCGGGTGAGACAGGAGGGTTGTTTTGGGCTTCGGTGTGGGGTGAGGAGGCTGTTTGGGCCGGTGGTGTGTTTAGGTGAGTAGGAGGGGTATGGTTTGGGCCGGTGAGGAAGTCTGGGCTACGGGTGAGCTGTGGGTATTTGGCCGATGAGTTTTGGGTCTTCTAGCATAGGTTTTTAAGTTAGGAGTTTGTAAATTTGGTTTAGTTTGGGGGTGCAAAGGGTCAGTAGTGGTTTGTGGTATGTTTTTAGTTAATGGTGCAACATGGTTCCAAATAGACGGATGTATGTCGGTTGAACTTGGTGTTAAAAAATGGTAATCAGGTTGAATGATATTACTTGTTGAAAATGGAAAAATGGTTTCGTCAAAAACGACATGACGCGAGACAATAATTTTATGAGTTGAGAGATTAAGACACTTGTACCCCCTATGGTTAGAGGGGTAACCCAAAAAGACACAAGGAGTGGAACGAGACTCAAGTTTATTAATGGTGGTGGATGGTAAAAGTGGGTAACATAGGCAACCGAAGATGCGAAGGTTATCAAAAGAGGGTGTTTTGTGGTATAACAATGACATGGGTGATTTGTTGTATTTGAGTTTACTTGGAAGGATGTTTTGAAGATAGGTTGCCATTTGTAAGGCATGATGCCAAAAGGTGGGTGGAAGGGATGCGTGATGAAGCAACGTGCGGATCATATTATTAATGGACCGGATTTTGCGCTCCGCCTTGCCATTTTGAGGCGAAGTATAAGGACACGAGAACCGGAACAACATGCCATTTTGGGAGCAAAAATTATGAAAAGCCTTGTTGTTGTATTCGGTTCCATTATCACACTGAAACGTTTTAATTTGACGTTCAAATTGAGTGTGAATTAAAGCATAAAATTTTGGAAAATGGTGAAGACACTGGACTTGTTTGTTAAAGGATATGTCCAAAGATAATTGGTGTAGTCATCTAAGAACAAGATGTAATACCGGTGACCTCCCGAGCTTTGAACCGGGGAGGTCCACAAGTCACTGTGAATAATATCAAATGGCATAAAAGTAACAGAATTTGAATCATAAAACTTAAGCTTAACATGTTTTCCAAACACACACGATTGACATAATTGTTTAAATGAAGAATGCTTAACAGAAATTAAATTGTCTTTATGCAAAGTATGTAAGGCCTCGGGGCCTGGATGACCCAAACGCCGATGCCATACATCTTGAGAAATAGCAGCAAAGGTGGACGGTGAGGTGAGTCTTGATAGAGTTGGTAGAGACAATGGATAAAGATCCCCGGTGCTGTCACATCGGAGGATAGGAGTCCGCGTCAGGTAGTCCTTCACAGAAAAACCAATTTATCAAATTCAATAGTAATATCATTATCCGTGGTTAACCGACGTACAGAAAGAAGGTTTTTGATTAGGTTTGGGGCAATAAGGATGTTGTTAAGGTATAAAGGTGGGTAAGGTGCTTTTAAAACGGTTTGACCCTTTCCGGTTATGGGAATTTTGTAACCATTGCCAACAACAATAAAGTTTTGTGTGCTATTATTACTACAAGGTGAGAATGTACCTGACGAGTGAGACATATGGTTGGTTGCACCGGTGTCAAGATACCAAGCCGGGTCTGGTTGAAGTGTCATGGTATGCATAGCTTGCTCGATGTTGGTTGGAGTGTAATGATATTGAGTAGCATAAGCTTGTTGCGGAGATGGACCACGTGGAGGCGGGGGACGGTGCATAGGTACCTGCATGGGGTATGTGGGATATGGACAGGGAGGCATAGGCCATTGTTGATTCCAGCCCCACGGTGGTGGTGATGCATTCCAGTGGTTATAGTGGCGTCCCCGACCTCGTCCACCACGTCCCCGACCTCGGCCACCACGGCCTCGGCCACCACGGTGATAAGTATAGTCCTGAAAACCACTACCACGAGCCATGTTTGGCTGCTGTCCAGCAGAGTCCGAAGGGGCTGCTGGAGCTGCTGCGGTGGCAGTGGAAGGATTAGGCGGCTGCGGCGCTGTGGTGGTGAGAAGTGCAGTGGTTGGAGATTGATTAGCCTTGCGTGTTTCCTCCATTATCAGCTTAGATCGGACCTCATAGAACGAAGGGAGTGGCTCGAGTTGTTGTAAAAACATGGCGACCGAATCATAACTATCATTCAGTCCAGAGATGACTTGTAATACCAATTGTTTCTCAGTGACGGGAGCATCCACATTAGCTAACTGATCAGACAGAAGTTTCATGTGTTGACAGTAGGCGGACATGGATGAGAAAGATTCAAACCTGGTTGTGGAGAACTGATTGTGAAGGTACAAAGCACGGGTGTTCTTGTTGTTTTGAAAGATGTTGGCAAGGGTGTTCCAGGCCGCTTCAGCAGTTGTATCTTTCACCAAGATAGTTTGAAACAAATCCTTTGAAATAGTTGCATAGATCCAGTTGAGCACGATCGCATCCAATCTTTTCCATAGAGCATCTTTGGTTTTCTTGTCAGAAGAAGAAGATTCACCGTCTTCAGGAATGATGTGATCGATCACATCGAAGGCTCGACAAGTGTTTTTGAAGACTTCGGTCCATGAGAAGTAGAGACTATTCTCCATATCAAGGGTTACATTAACGTGAGTTTT
This sequence comes from Flaveria linearis, assembly GCA_024085815.1. NCBI lineage: Eukaryota > Viridiplantae > Streptophyta > Magnoliopsida > Asterales > Asteraceae > Flaveria > Flaveria linearis. The sequence continues at coordinate 30,141 of JABSNV010000379.1, forward strand.
GATGTTGTTAACGGTTGTGGCTGGGTGAAGTTTGTCTTCCTTCTCGGGTTCTTTGGAGTTGGTCATGGTGACTGATGTATCGGGTGAGTTAGCGGCAGTTTACGGTGCCGGTGCTGGTGGAGATTGTGGAGGCAGAAGGCTGGGACGCAGAGGCAGAAGGAGATAGCGGTGGTGATTCTGCTGCAGCTGTGTGAGGGTCAGGGAGTGTGGTGTACCGGACCATGGTGGCTCGTGAAGGGGCTATAAGCTGCAGAAGAAATCTTAATCTGATGAATCGGAGCTAGAAGCTGCGTTGGTTCAAAGCTGCAGTTGCTTCGGCTGGAGGTGGGAGGTGGGTACGGTGGCGGTGGTGGGAGGGAATTAGGGTTTTGGTTATCAGAGATGCTCTGATACCATTTTGGAATTAGGGTTAATCTCCCCATTTCATTGATTTTGAATGGTATAATAAGTACAATACATGAGACTAATTACAATATGTACCCTCTAACTATTGTCTAATAATACTATTGTCTAATACCATTCTCTGATTATTTGTCACATCTATTAGTGTTTGATGTTTGGATAAACATGTTATGTGTGTAGTCATTTAATTCACACTGCCTGCAACAATACTGATTACTCAAGGTTAAAGAAAATTACATATTAGCCCTTCGTATTATCTAAATAGACGAGAATATGCTCCCATTTCACAAAGTTATCTCATTTTTTAACACAAGTTGTTTTTTCCGGTCATATTATTAGTTAATTAAATAATCACTTTGCCACACTTGCTTATCATCCTGATTACAACTACGAACAACATATGAACATTCAGGCGCTATTTTTCAGGTTTTGATTACAACTGCCTATAATCTTTTGATTATTCAGTATCATATAATCTCTTTCAAAGCACAAATCCAAACAAGCCCTTAACAAACAAACAAACAAACATACCCAGTATGTCCCACTGAGAGTATGTCCCACTGAGAGTAGGGTCTGGGAGGGGTAGGTGGTGGCCAGTCTTTCCTCTATCTTAGAAGACAGAGAGACCGCTTCCAAACAAGCATATATGTTTTTTCCTATGAGACATTAGTTGCTAAATATTTCCTATATGCTATTAGTTAATTTTTGTCGGAGCTTCTTTGTTATGTTTTGATTACATTTCATTTGTTCATCCATTCCATACTTTGCTTCATACTTCCCAACTCAAAGATTACCGGAGTAAGTAATTCTCTTTTGTGTTTATTAGTTACTGCTTCCTAATAGTGTTTTGTAAAACTTGTTTTTAGAAAGAATACAAAAGAGGTATTAGCAGCTGGGACTTTGACCTTGAAGATTTGAAAGCTCAGGCATCCTTGGTATTGTACTTCTTACTCCTTTCCTGAGACATAGGTCCTTTTAAAGCTGAATAGTCATTCAAAGCACTTGTGCTATGTTGCAGGTGGAATCAAGGGTAGAAACGGTTTGGGTTTGTATTTATCAAAAATACAAATTGGGTGACATCCAAGTGTTTGATGTGTTTAAAATAAACCACAACCCATATCGACACATTTTAAATAAACAAGTCAAATCTGGCACCTCTATGTTATATCAATGACATTACTGACTATTAGACTATCTTTTTTTTTAATTAAAGACTGAAACGACCAGTCTAAATGATTTGAGTTTATCAGTAGTGCGATCGTGTTTATGTAACAGATTCCGGATGAGGAAACTATATCTGACAAAGATCAGTTAGGGAGCTCAATTTCTTTCAATGGGACTGGTGACAGCGAAAAGGAACTCCCACATCATTTGTCATACACTATCAAGGCTTCAAAAGCTACAGATTTTGTATGTTAATAGCCTTCAAATATGCACATATATCTTTTCTACAATTATTACTATTATTAATATCATTTCTTTTTTCTTTTGCTTTTATAACAAATGATTAGACTTATTGCAGGCAGGATCTGCTCCAATTGTCAACTCTACTGCAACATTCTCTGTGTATGTTAAATTCAATTCAATCACCGCATTTTTTACATGACCCTGCTATATATCTTCTGCGCATATGAAGTTCTATTATACATAGTTGCATATGCTAAAACTTTTATCTATTACCATTTGTTTTTTTGTATTATAAACCTGTGGATGGCCTTCATTTTATCACACCTTAAATTCAGAGGCAAATATGAGAGTTCTATCGATGGAGACCTGAGTTTGCAGAATTGCTCTTCCAATAATGAAAATTGCAAGAAGAGTGATATTACTGGAAAATGCAACTTGGATATTACTAGAAAATCTGTTGATGGAGTAGGATCTCATTCGCACCAAGGGGAAGCTTTATCTGGATGCATTCCAGTCAATGAGTATGACATCTCACTCAGATATTAGTATTTATAGTAATTTTGTTTTATATCTAGACTCAAATATACTTTCTAGAATATTTGGAAATAGTAATGAATCATTTGGCTAAGCATTAACCTAAAAGTTATACCTACCACGTTCAATGCTTAACACATGGCTTACACATTTTCTCTCATATTTTATTTTCCTGCAATGCTTATAAATCTCCTTGTTAGGCATATTTTAGGTTGATGTTTTGGGCATACTGCATATGGATCATTTTTCTTCGGAATTAGATTGTCCTAACATATATTATAAACAACTTTGATAATATAACTTAGAGGTGACAAAATGGGCGGGTAACCTGTCAAAATGGGTTTGGGTTAATGCGGGTAAAGATTAGGATGGGTTGGATTCTTGGAACGGGCAAGGTCGGGTCAAACAGAACTATTTTTGCCCATTCTTATAAACAATGTAATGTGTTAAATACGATCATAAAAATGATATTAGTAATAAAATACCCAATGTTTTTATATAAAGCAATTTATATGGTACGCATTAAAAATACACCTTGGTCAAATTTGACCCTTATCTTTATAGCTAAGTTTTGTTCAATTTTTACCCATTTGATCCGTTATATATACATAACCTAAACTGACTCGTACGTAAGTAAAAAGGGTTGGGATTGCCACCTTTAGTTATAATTTGGTTGCATCTCTTCATGGAATATATGGGATTTATTTATTCCTTCATTCACTTTCAAATGCTTTTGTTTCTTACTGGTTCTGAACAGTATTCACCTTATATTTTAACACTTGAGGCAGGGTGTATACCTATATTCTTATTATCATAAAAAGTTAATTTTTCTCAGCTTATTGCTATGAATATTCATTATATATGTGGCTACTGGAAATGGTTCATGTAGCCTACAGATATTGACAATACCTACTGCAATATATTGATCCGTACGGGATGTATAAGAACTGATCACATCCTCTAACTCATATCATGTTCATAGATTCATCTCTACACAATATATAAAAAAATAATTATTTGAAGTGTCAATGGTGACTGCCTCTAGCACCTCTTTAACTGGCTGCATCTGTCCTTCAGGCTTCAACTTTTTAAATTGTTTGAACAAATCATTTATTAATATTAATCCTTGCATATTTTTTTGTGGAAATACCAAAGTGTTAAACTGGCAGAATAGAATTCTCTCCCACCCTACCCTACCACTGAGACATGTCCTTTTTTTCTAATGCAAGTTTTAGTGGCAAGTTGCAAAGTCAGATTCATGCAGTCCCTGCCTCTAGTGGATCTCAACCCCCCCTGATATCAGATGCTATGACATCTGATAAAGTTTCTAAGACAACACGTGAGTTTTCAGTTTGATGTTCGCTTAGAAGCTTCATTATTGTATTTAATATTTCAATTATTATACTTCCTGTAGGTGGCTTTTTGACCCGTGTACATATAAACTGGCTGATTTTGGTTGTGTTTTTATCATGAAAAGGCCAAATGGGTCAGTAGGTTGAAAGTGGCTCAAATTCTTTTTTTAAAACACAACCACCGAAACCTTTTGTTTTAAAGACAGATTTTATTAATGTATCACTATTGTTTTCTTTTATCATAATCAATTCCTTAATTATCTATGAAACGTTAAAGATTGGACAAAGTAGTGAATCCGTGTCAGGCTAACCAATCTGGTCTGTTTCACCCGTACTAAAAGTGTCCCCTTTCAACCTGAATATATTTTGACCAGTTCCCTAACCTGCCCGACCTGCCCTGTGTTGCCACCTCTAATATTTCTTGTCCATGTTCTATTAACAATATTTGTGTAACAGTAACTAATGATGAACGATGAGAAATCAAAGTGTCACTTTATTCAACAGAAAGGGCGTTTTAAAGTTACTTCTGAAATCCCGAGACAGATAATGTAATTTTATTTTATTTTATTTTATTTTTTTCATTTCTTAGAGATCGCCATGTGCATATATATTGAAACTACAAAATATGATTTTTTAGGTAGCTTCATCGTCTGGATGGCTAAAGAGCCCCAATATGCAGGTACTAGTATACCTCGCTTATTCATCTGAATGCATTAGTGCCTCTTTTATTTATTGTGATTTGGGCCTAATATATTCTTCCATTTATATCTAAAGTTTATTTTATAATATTATGTTAAATGTATGTGCATAGACCTGTGGCAGAATGTATTAGTAGGGCGTAATGTGTCAAAATGGCCAGTTTTGAGGCACAGGTCGAAATGTGGTGAGTGGGCTGGTTGGTCCAGAACACTTGTCCAACATTTCAATTTTCTTTTTTGTAAATAATTAGTATGTCAAGTATGATTACTAAAAGTATATTGTCCCAATAAATGTTAGGAATCAAGCGGCGCAGCGGAGCCAACACACGAAACACGCACAAACGATTATCACGCAGAAGAAACAGAAAATAAACGACACAAGGATTTAACGTGGTTCGGTCGGTGTGACCTACGTCCACGGGCTGCAACTAGGGTTTTCTTTATTTGCTCAGTACAAAAGATTACAATACATGACATGGATATATATAGAGACTAAGTAGGGTTAACTATTTAATTAACAAGAAAACTAAACATGGGCCCAAGCCCAAAGCCTTCACAAACCCAACAATCTCCCACTCGAAGGCTTTGCGATAAATTCTAGCCCGCCATACAAGTACAAAGCAACCCAGTCGTCCAGTAACTTCAGTAATCTTTAAACAAGTCTTCCAAGCCTTTAGTTCCCTGAGAACAAGCTAAGACTTTATCACATCTCCTAGTTGCAGCGACCCCTCATCATCAAGTACCAGAAGGGTCAGTTGAAGCTCCTCCGAGCTCCAACTCAGTCTTGGCTAGTGCTGCCAACGACATCCTCCATCTTAACCGGTTTGGACATTCCACCGGATTCAAAGACACACCGAGGATCACCATCACTCTCCAAATTCAGCAAACAATAACCAGAAGAGAATTTTTCAGTCGCAGTCTTTAAAACCCAACGGTTCTTTGTAACTGTACCCGGAATACGTCCCGTGCTCCCACTGTCACCGAATCTCCTGAATGGTTTAGACTTCTGAACTCGTTCACCTAACATCCCTGCTCCAGACTTCATGTTTGCAAAATGAATTCTCTTAGCACCAGATTTAGTGAACCGGATTTTGTCGTGCTTAACCGGGACGGTCATACATCCCTCAGCAGGTACCTCAACCATATACAATGACCCACGCTTCATACCATGAGCAATAACCAGATTACCATTGATCACCCTCCATTTACCACTACCCAACCTCACTTCCAGTCCTTGTTCATCCAGCTGACCAACTGAAATCAGTTTCTTCTTCAGCCCCGGAATCACCCTGACATTCTTTAGGTTCCATGTAGTACCCAATGAAAGGTACCAGAAAGGTATATCAAAATAATAAAGGATATGTATGACGGGGCAAAAACATGTGTACGAGCACCTGTCGGAGACACAGACTACTTCCCGGTGGAGGTAGGACTCCACCAAGGATCGGCATTGAGCCCATTCCTCTTCACAGTGGTGCTGGACGAGATGACCAAGTCTATACAACAGCCAGTCCCATGGTGTATGTTGTTTGCGGATGATATTGTCTTAATATCAGAATCTAGGACGGTGCTTAACGAGAGATTCGAACAGTGAGAGCAGCAATAGAACGCAGGGGCTTAAGGATAAGTCGCGCTAAGACAGAATACATGCATTGTAACTTTAGTGGTGAGGCCGAAGAGGACACCCAAATCAGTATCCAAGGCATGGCGGTCCCCCGGACGTCTAGGTTCAAATACCTTGGCTCGTACGTACAGGAAGATGGAGAGATACACAGCGATGTAGCACACCGTATACAATCAGGATGGTGCAAGTGGAGAGCAGCATCAGGGATTTTGTGTGATAAGAGGTTCCCGGCAAAACTAAAGGGAAAATTCTACAGAGTGGCAGTACGTCCAGCTATGTTATACGGCACAGACTGTTGGGCCATAAAGAAATCGCACGAGAGACAAATAGAGGTCGCAGAAATGCGAATGCTGAGGTGGATGTGTGGACACACAAGATTGGATCGGATAAGAAACGACGTCTTTCGTCAGAGGCTAGAGGTGGCGTGTATCACAGAAAAAATAAGAGAGGGAAGATTAAGATGGTTTGGGCACGTGAAGAGGAGAACGATGGCAGCACCAGTCCGAGCAGTAGAGAATATCAGCTTAGAGGGTAGGAGGAGCAGAGGTAGACCTAGGTTGACTTGGGACGAGGTTATTAGGAAAGATATGATGGACTTGCATCTCTCTGAGAACATGATCGAGGATAGAAGCGAGTGGAGGCGAAGAATTAAAATTAAGGAGTTTTAGTGGGTTTTGTGGGTGGGTAGGGTATACGGTGACATATGGCCGTACCCTACACGTTAGGTGTAGTTTTACTCATCTACCCTTTTTGGGTGTTACATGCGCATTATCTAATTCTAATTCTTCTTGTGATATATATCATTGTGTTATATGCTTCGTATCATGATGGTTACTGCCTTTGTTATGCTTTGTTATATGCTTGGTATATGCGTTGTATTATGCTTGTTATTGATATATATCATTGTGTTATTTGCTTCGTATTATGATGGTTATTGCCTTTGGTATGCTTTGTTATATGCTTTGTATATGCGTTGTATTTTGATTGTTATTGTTATTGCCTGTGTTAACGAGTCGGGGGTCTCTTCGGAAGCGGTCTCTCTATCTTTCTAGATAGAGGAAAGACTTGCTACCATATACCCCTCCCAGACCCTGCCCTTCAGCGGGAGACACTGGGTATGTTTGTTTGTTTGTTTGTTTGTAGTACCCAATGAAGTAACCAGATCAATATCACCCATTCCCGTTACCTCAAGTATCTCGTCATTGGCTAATCGTACCTTTCCAAAATCACCATATTTCAGATTCACCATCGTTTCCCCGTTGTCCATGGCGTGAAACGAAGCCCCTGAATCCATGACCCAAGAGTCCACATTGTTTTCCACACTGTTTTCCACACTGAGTATCAATGCATCCTCATCAGAAACATCCCCAGCAGCAGTGTTCAATTCTTTCTTATTCGGACATTGACTCTTAACATGTCCCACCTCATTGCAGCTCCAACACTTCACATTCTTCCTAGTTTTAGATGAACTTCTTCCCCGACTCCCACTGTTCCTGTTATTACCCCGACCCCTGCCAACATTTAGTAGTTCACTATTAGATGACTCACCCGAGTTCCTTCGTCTGACTTCTTCACCCATAACTAGATCTCGAATACCATTAAGAGTGAAACCCTTAGTCCCCACAGAACTTGAAATTGCAGTCACAGTTCCAGACCAACTATCAGGCAGAGACGACAACAACAGTAGAGCCTGAACTTCATCATCAAACTTAATTCCAACAGATACAAGTCTTGTTAATATTGAATTGAGATTGTTAATGTGACCAATCACTGAGCTTCCTTCTTTCATCCTTGTGTCTACCAGCTCCCGAATCAAGAACACCTTATTCGCCGCAGACGGTTTCTCATACATATTTGACAAGGCAGTCATCATACCACGAGCCGTGGTTTCCTTAATGACATTAAAAGCAACATTTTTCATCAAAGCCAATGTAATAACCGCACGAGCCTTCTTGTCCTTTGATTCCCAATCAGCTTGTTCTATTTTCGCAGATTTTTCTTCTAGTACCATATCCAAGTCCTTTTGACATAACAATGCTTCTATTTGCATTTTCCACCAACTGAAATCAGAACCATTAAATTTCTCGATCACAACCTTCCCGTCTTCAGCCATCTCAAACAGCAAACAAGATGCAAATCGAAACAGTGAACAGACACAACAATGGCACGGGCCTGAACTTGATGGCTGTTCTACTGAACACTGTCAATTGACCGATTTGCTCCTACAAAAAAACCTTTGCAGACAAATCTAAACCCGAATATACTTTTCTTTCACTAAACACGGTTCTCCAAAAAACGTTGATAATAACCAGTCAAAACAAATTAAAACTTGAAAACACAAAACTTAACCTTTACCCGACGAATCCAAGAGTTCTTCACCAAACCCTAATCGACGGCTCAAAGGGTTTCAACCTGGTACTCAATCTCGATCGCAACCAATCAGACAATCACCAAAAAATAACGATAATGGCGACACCAAAAGAAAACACAAAGTAACCCTTTTTTCTTAATTGAAATAATCTCTTTTTCCTTTGATTGGCACAAAGTCCAAGTAAGAAGAAGAAAAAGTGACCTGTGGTTTTTTTTTTCTCTTTTGGCGCAAACCTCAAAGCAAAAAAAAATAATAATCTTTTGTCTTCTTTCTTTTGATTCCGCGAACGAGCAGCAACAACACCAAACTAAAATTATGACGACACGACTTTAGCGCAAAACCTTCTTCTACGAATTGTTTATCAGTGCAACTAATCGTGTGTTCAACGAGCCTAAGCTCTGATACCACTTGTTAGGAATCAAGCGGCGCAGCGGAACCAACACACGAAACACACACAAACGATTATCACGCAGAAGAAACAGAAAATAAACGACACAAGGATTTAACGTGGTTCGGTCGGTGTGACCTACGTCCACGGGCTGCAACTAGTGTTTTCTTTATTTGCTCAGTACAAAAGATTACAATACATGACATGGATATATGTAGAGACTAATTAGGGTTAACTATTTAATTAACAAGAAAACTAAACATGGGCCTAAGCCCAAAGCCTTCACAAACCCAACAATAAAAATCTAAATTTGCACTGTGGTTTTGGAGTTGTGTACATAGTCACATTGTGTAAACTAGAGGTGGCAAGATGGACGGCTTGGGCAATTAGGGTACGTGATAACATGACAAAATTGGTAATTTGTGACACGGGTCAAACGTGTCGGACCAAGTTGCGTTAATCCAAACACTTGGTCCAATATTTTCATTCTCTAAAGATATTTAATACGTCAAAACAATCGCAAAAGTTAATTTTTTACCAATAATATTTTCTTCTATACAAAAATCTATGAGGTTTTATGCATTGAATTTACAATTTGGGTGACTTTTTGCCCGCCCTCCCCTTTGACACATTACATTTTTAACTAAATTATGCATGTTTGACTAGTTAGCTATAAAGCATCCCATTAATATGTAAATGGGTCAAAACTACCACCTCTCTCTTTCAAACTATATCACATAACCAGACTTATATTTACCAGCCTAGGTATATCATTGTTTTATCTGCTTCTTATTATTTATATATCCGAATTTGCTTTTTGTTAGATATCATTCTCATGCAGTTATAAAGAAGTTGAAATGATGATTTAATCTTTGCATGCTGCAATCGAATTTTCATTTTTGCCATACGGTGTGTAGGTAATAATTGAACATCCTGCTGGCCCTCAGTTGTCTATAGTGGATGCTACTTCTATGTCACAAAATCACACCACTCATCTACAAGGGGTATATGTTAATTAAACAAGTACTTTTTGGATGTTTTTTTTTTACTTTTTATAAAGCAAAAACAATGTTTACATGTTACCACCTACAGAATGGCATTTCGAGTTCTGCAATGCAGCCCTCTACTTGTGATGCTACAGGTCGGGATATAACTATCTTTATAATTACAGTTTGTTTCACGAATGGGCAAGTTGGGTAACTGGTCAAAATCTGGGTCAAGAGGGAAACTTTCTTTGTATGTGAGGAAACACTGGGTATAGTTGCTGCAGAACACTTATTGTCCAAAATTGTATTTTCTATTTGACAATTTATGTCTCAATAATGATTCGAAGGCTTATGTATTAATAAAATACACGTCAGGAACCTTTTCCGTTTGACCCTTTTTTTCTTTTTGGTCTGACCCGTTAGAGATAAACATAACCCAAATTGAGTAAATGGGTCAAATTGCTATGGCTATTACTCAGATATGTCTTTTCTTCAGCCAAAAGCAGCATAGACGTAGGATGCACAGCAGCCGACATCACTAGACTAGAAAAATCGATGGTATGTATCTCTCTATTCAACTTTCCAAGTTCATGGCTGGATTCCTATGTAACAAAAAATTTATAAAAATTTAATGTAGTTTTCTTGTCCTCAAATTGCCTGGAAATCTCTTGTGAATCGTGTAAAGATCAGTTTCAGATTGAAATATTTCCTTGGTACCTCATGAAAACTTAAGTGTGATAATTCACAGATAAATCAAGAACGAGTATGCATAATTTGTTATGCATGACAACGTACCGGAATCTGTAGAAAAATTAGTCATATATTCTAAAAATGTATGGCGTACAACCTTAAACCCGTTTGACTCATTTTGTTTTTTAGTTATTTAATTTTTAAATTTTACCGAGAGAAATTTATATTCTAAAAATGTATGGCGTACAACCTTAAACCCATTTGACTCATTTTGTTTTTTAGTTATTTAATTTTTAAATTTTACCAAGAGAAACATAAATAAACGTTTTGTTTATTATCATCTTAATTTGCAGCTAGAGGCAACTGACGATAAAGAAAAAGAACTACTTAATGAGATAACCGATTTACATCGAAGGTAGACACCAGTTCATTGACACCTTTTGCAACTTAACATGGTTTTCATTAAAAAGTCTCGTGTGTAGGCTCTTATATGCCCAGGAAGAGCTCCAGAGATACAAAGCAGGAAATGCCCAGGTCAAAGTGTTAATTATGTCTCCTTTAATTTCCACACCTTAAATCTGGCAGTGTCGATATCATCGGTTTTCTTATGAGTTAAAATATACAAAGGATATTTTCTTATACCCTCTAAAAAGTTGCATAATATCATTTATTCCCAACAAAAAGATATACTCATTTTTAAATTTATGACAATATTACCTTTCCTTCAAAACTTTACTACGGTACGAGAGTTTGGGGGTCTAAGGAGAAAAAGAAAGGCATAATAGTCATATTATGAGTTATTTAATGGCATGGGTTAGTATAAAATTTTCAAGTATTAAAATGGTTAAATTTATATTAAATATATTTTTTCGGGATAAATATGCTATTATACAAGTTTGTAGGGTATATGAAATTGCCCTATAAAAGTAGTAATAAAGACATATATAGTGGGTCGAAAGTCACTCGTAGCATACTTCCCATGGATACCTCAAAAATTGCTTATTTCAAGAGTCCACCAGTTGATTAGTATATTAAAATGGTAGTTTTGTAATCATATATAATACATTAGTTACCAAAGGGCTTGTAGCCCAGTGATATAGATTTAAAAGTGTGTGTGTATAGTGGTGTCTCTTCCTTCCCATAATAAATATTGGTATAGATTTAGAGGTAGGATTACATGGATGAATCTCTTTGGCGTTCTAAAAGAATATAATGTATTGAAAAAGGCCCATGCACTCCCTAGGCTTTATGTTCACAAGATAAATTCTTGGGTGTCAATTGCGTCAGGTTGGTGGGTTTCAGGCTTTTTGTTGGCATGTTAGATTATTCAACCCAAACATGACCCGTATGTTTATTTATGTCGAAAATACAAACCCTAACCCAGACACATTTGAAATTGTATAGCCTAAACAGAACTCATTTAATCCATTTATCTTAACAGTTTAAAGGGATTGACGGGAAGAATTTATGTACCCCGAACACAACTTATTCATGCAAACATGATTTATTTTGGTTAAAGATAATGTTCAGGGACATTAGTAATGGCCTATGAATTTGTTGATCACCAACAAACTTTTACATATTATCCGATATGTCTATTTTTCACCTCTACTATAATATATATTTTCAAATGTGCTAACTTATAAAGAAGTAGTTTGTTTTTCTGCAGGCGTGAGCTATCACATCGTCAAATGCCTCCTAATAAAGCCGAACTTTCAAACCCATGATCGCTTATGAAATAAAAAGGTCCAAAAAGTCGATTCATGTATTCTTAGTTTTTGTTGTCATTTGTTGTTGAGGTTCATGGTAGATATTATTTATTCCCCCATTATGGTGTTTACCTAATGCAAATGTTGTTTACTGCTTCTACATGATGTGTATATTATGTAGAAGTTAGAAACGGGTCGGATTGACATGCTAACACATAGTTTGTTTATATTTTTGTGAACTTACATTGTCGTAGCAAGTATGATTACGAAATTAAGAGCCAAGTGATTCAGATATTACATCCAATTACAACTTATATGCAAACACATGTTATTCTTCTTCTGTGAGAAGATGTCTTTAGATTGTGAGAAGATGTTTAACTGCAAGTCAGCTTCTACTTATATGGACACTAATGTAAACTCGGTGTTACATGTCCCCCCCCCCCCCCCAAAACACGCGCACGCACACAAAAAAAAAAACTATTGAAGATCCCTCCTAGTATCAAAGTCTTGTTGGCGCTTTATTGATTGTTGCTTTGGTTTAAATGTCCATCTTCCTACGTTTAAACTAGGAGTGTGTAATACGTATTTGATGGCGTAAGCTGATTGATAATCCAATTATAAGACCTGCCTAAAGAACTATAAAAACTTAGCCCGCCACTACCTCACTACGTATCGTTTCTCATGCCAGGGCTTCCTCCCTTATCACCAATCCTCAAGGCTAAGCCAATAGACACAAAATAAAAGACAACTTGGGGCAAGGAAGCCCATGCGCCTCGAAGACCATATAAAGACACAATGATAGAAGAAGGAATGGCAAGATAAGGTAGAGCTAATCCAAATATCACCGTTTCTCCTTTAATCATAACAAGGGAAAAGTCAACACCTACGGTAAAAATCTCATACAAAAAGAAAGCTGAAAAGTCTAACACATGCAAAAAAGAGTCAATTTATAACACCATAACGGATGCTTTTGGGTAAACCAAAAAAGAAGGAAACCCGTAAGTCTCATATACCCAAAGGAGGAATGAAGGGCATTACAACCAAATCTTTTGCCAAGGACCTCCTATAATATAAATAGGGAGACATATATCCTTCAAGACCAGCACGTTTGCATCTCAACCCAACTAACTCTCTTCTTACTATACACTATCCACTCCAAAGAACCATTGTTGATTCTCACACCGGAGTCTGATCGCTGGAAACTATCTTTTGCGGTGAGGCTAATGGTTATTTTCCTTTAGCAGATAGCTTGGATTCACGCAGTTTGTACCCTTGGCCAGATCTGACGTCTCATAGTGAAGGTAAAAGCTTGTCACCAGATAACCTTTAAGGCAACAATATTCTATGCAATATAGGGTGAACCACAGTTACGGTTAGCCTTGTCTTAATTATATGTACTATATATAGATGTACATGGGTTGATTTAGACAAAAAAATATACCAACTTTCATGTAGATATAAGTATATAACAACAATCAAATGGATATACATTCACATGTAACAAAACAAACATACAAATGTTAAACATAGATATGTGAATGATATAAAAAATTACAAACATAAGAATTTTCATAACGGTATCATAATATTATATATGCGCAAGAAATGATACTTTATTCAACTTTGACTTGTAATACATTTTATGAACGTTGTTGTCAAATCACACATCCATTTCTCTAATCTTGCTAATATGTATTTTAAGAGTTCATTGTCATTCATTAACATTATCTAAAACACATACATTGAATTTATAAAATCACTCACTTTTTGAAAACATTAAAAACGTAACTCTCTTCAATATGGGACGGTCCCCAAAAGTAGCGAACGTCTATAAAACCGACAACGTAGGCATCTGCCCACCCTGTTCGAGCTTTTCCCCTCTTACGGTCAAAAACAGCTCTAAACACACACTCTTTCCTCCTGCCTCTCTCATCCAAATCATCTCCTCCTCATAAAAACATAAAAAAAAATGTGATCTATATTAATGATTTTATGCTAAAATTGATTTTCCTGTGTTTTTGAATATGTTTGTGTAGTACATGAAGGAAAAGGTATGGCTCATGTTGTCATCAGGGTGTGATCATTCATATTCTTGGAGGTTGGAAGAACCATGTAGTTGGCGCGATCAATGTGGACCGACTTGATTTGGATTGGGAAGTGGCTTTAAGACATGGTTCAAGCCAGTATGAAAGGTGCCTCATTATGCAACCATCTATTTGTTTCTTGTAGGACTTTAATAATATAGAATTTGAAGGCTTGTTTTTTAAATCCACATTTTAGTTTTATTACAATACAAATGTGAGCATGTGATACAAGTGCTAAATACAAAATTCATATATATGTTTTGCATTCTCATTCTCTAATCACAAGAAAAGATGTCCAAATGATTATTAGTGGAGCAAATCAATCAAGAAATACATAACATTAACATCACAATTAGGTTGTGCATTGATTGTTGCAAGCATGGTGTAGTAAAAAAGATCAAAACCTAAGGAACATGATCCACATGGTTGATGCTAAGATCATGTCGCCCATAGACTGTCCAATGTGCATTTAAAAAGGTTCGTCAAAGGCTCAACAAATCAGAAGAACCAAGCAACAAAAGTATTTGGACAATTCAATCAAGTCAAACTCTAATTTTTCAAGTCAACAACACATCCACACATTAACATATGAATGTTGTGCTAGTTATAAAATATATATGCATAAATATATATTATATTTGGTGTTTGGGTTTAGATTATGAATGTGTTCAATGAGCATTTTATGAGTGTGTCATTCAAGGGGTGTAATACAGGTATGTAATATATGTGGGTGAGTGTTGGTGTGTGTTGGTACTTGCTTGTAAGTGGGAAGTCTATCGATAACTAACGCCGTAGCCGAACCGTAAACACGAAACCGTACCAATCTTGAATTAATGTTCAGTAATTAATATTTTTTTGTGTTTTTGTTTGCCAAATGAATTTTAGGTTATTCGGGAACCTAATCCATTGTTCTTTACATTACGTTATTGCTGTGCAATCAAGGTGAGTTCTCAGCCCCGCTTTTAATTACTTTCTTGGAGTGAAAGAAACATGGGAAACAAATTCATTTTCATTGATCAGTATTACTGTAATATCACTTGTTTACTAGTATGATACCTTTTAAGTCCTCATTCTCGAACCGTTAATGTATGTAGTATAGCGATGTAATTCTGAGTAGATCTACTGGGTTTTGACAAACCCCACCCGGGCTAGTCGCGCTAGCACAACGTTCGTCAAACGGGTGTTTAATTGACCTATTTTCTATTGTTGTGACCTGGTATTCACAGCCGAGGCGTTCATTTACATTGTCAGCTTCGGTTGCGAACTTCATACACTTAGTAACTGGTTAAGTAGACTAGCTATCTACTGATATTACTTTGTTTACTGTATCGGTTTACTTTATGTTCTGTTTATCAAAACCTGTGAACTCACTAACCTTGTGGTGACACTTTAGCTTGTTTCTTTTAGGTTCACAAGATGCGCACGCTTAGGAGCATTTCATTCATGCATTTATCATCTCACGCGACTTATTTAACATTTTTCAATAAATTTCATTTATTCGTTTTGCGCATGTTGCGCCATTTAAGGATTTAAGATTTATTATGCTTCTGCTACTTCTGTTATGTTTACGTTAATAACTCAGTCTTTGCAATTTCAAAGATTTAAAAATTAATTATGTTTTATAATTAACATGTCGTTTGGTGTAACTAGTGGCTGAGATCCTGGAAGTCACACGCCTAACGGTAATACCCCGTTTGTGGAAAATTGAGGGTGTGACAGGATGTAAGAGCATTCACATCCCATTTCTTAAAATATGTGAGTGGGAGTTCTTAATTATATGGAATGGTTTTGAATGGTTGTGAGTGGATGAGAGAGAAAATGCTACTGAGAAGAGAGAAAAGACAATAAAAAGGTATAAAAATATATTATTTAATTGGAAGAATATAGAACAAGTTGTGATTTTTAATATAATTACAAGAATGAAAGTAAAAAACGGAATGTGAATGCTCTAAGGTGATTAGTTAATACCAACCCAAAACAATATATATCTTGTGTTTAGTACTTTAGTATGTTGATATTTCTTTCTCTTCAAACTTGTTTACATATTGTTTTCAACCTACAATTCTTCAAGAAATAAATTACAAACAAACAAAAAAATTAAAAGGTGGTATTTGAAATTTAGAAATAACATTATTCTTCACTCTAGGTGTAACATCCGGTTTCTAAATCCGGACTTGTAATTGTATTATAGTTATGTTTAATTAATTAAGTTGAGCTTGTTTGTTAAGATTGGTGTTCAGTCGCATGACTTGCATGCGAATGAACTTCAGTCGCACCCCTTACGTGCGAATGAGACTCAATCGCACGAATGGTAGGCGTATGGGCTTCAGTCGCACGATTCAGTCGTGCGAATGGGGTTCAGTGTGCGACTGGGTGTGAGGCTGTCACACCCCAACCTTGACGGCGGAATCGTCGAGGTGTGAGGGATAAGATTGTTCACAGCCACATAACGCTATGTTTAAATGTAAATAATCAAATTAATAGTTTCAATAGGAATTACAAACATAAGTCTCAATCACGAAATACATTCAAACAAATATCAAAACATAACATGACATTTCTTTTATTTAACTAGGTCCACGTCCTAGTTTTATTGCAAGCTTCAAAAGACCACTTTAAACTTGGGGTTACCTGAAACATGATAAAAATAAAAGGTCAACTAAAAATAGTTGGTGAGTTTCCAAAGTTTTCATACATAATATGAAAAGATTATAAGTTGCAATTCGTGTCATAGATTATAAGCTAGTAAGGTTATAGAACACATATCTTCACAATCAAACCTCGACTTGATTACAAGTATATAAGATTGGCTAAGTGTATTTGGTTCCCTAGTGCACAAGCATACGGCTCCTAGGAGTCGGCAATACATCGACTTTAGCACCAAATAGGCTTGTCAGGCCCAAAGATCTAAGACGTCGCCAGGCTAGCAATAGTTAATGATTGTAACAAACTATGTATCTCATATAATCACTTACAACATACAAATAACCATGACAAGATATAAAGATGAATTGCAAGTGCTTTACAAGTCTCAAACGTTTATAAGTGTGTAATATATAAGTATCATGTTTCACCCCAAAATGGTGTGAAATAAAGTAAAAAGGGGCAAGGAAAACTCACTTGTCAAATAAGTATATAATGACGATTAATAAGAATAATAGTAGGCGTCGTTCCAACGTGAATCGTTACAAGGCACCTAAATATGTAAATATATATTCACAAGGTTAAAGTCTTGATAATAAGTTTTAATGTTTTAACGTGAACTAGGGTTTCAATTGGAATTGTGAGGTTTGTCGAGTAATTAAATTTATAAAGTAATTATTCGCGTTTCGATCCATTAGAAGAATTTCATATATGTGTTTTAGTATTTTAAGAATAAATTTTAAGTATAAAAATTGATAAGGTTTAATATATATAAAACTTTATAATTATTTAAGATTAATTGGAATAACGTTTTGATTAATAACAAATTATTAATCTAACCTTTAGTTTGTATATTTTACAAGAGATTAATATTTTAAAATGATTTATGAAATTATAAAATATATAATTTCTACAAACTTTTATTATTTATTATTTAAGACAAATAATTATTTATTATTTGAAACAATAATAATTAATGACTAAAACATGAAAATACCCCAATTGTAATGTTTTGTTAAGATAAACAAATTTTAAAGTCTATTTTATAAGTTATTTAACTAGTTTTATTATTTGTTTTAATAAAATAAAACCAAATATTAATATATTTTAAGAAATAAATTTGCAGAAATTGGTTTGATGTAAAGAAAAATATTTAAAGTTTATAAAACTGATTTCAAAAATTTTTAGAATTTTTTATACAATTTTTAGGGGCCAAAAAGGCCTAAAAAAAATAATGGGGGTTCCCGGGTTCGAACCCGGGACCTCCACTGTGAGGTGCAATGTGTGTAACCGGTGAACCAAAGGCCGTGGCCGCGGTAATGATCCGGTCTCAATACTTATAAACCATCTTAACCAAGACCCCATTTCCCCAATTCGAGCCCTAGGTTCGAATCTCCCAAATTGAACACGAATTTGACATGGAATGCTTCTGAAATCATGGGGCTTTTAATCCCCATGTAAAAACGATCCTATAGGTATGTTTAATTACCTGATTTGAGATCAAATGGGCGAGCACAGAATCAAGAACAGTCGCGGTTAGAGATGAGATTGGTTCGAGATGAAGTTGTTGATGATAATCGAATTAACTCAGCAGTAAGCTTCGTGTGATGATATCTATGCAAAGCCCTTTATCAATTGAAGTTTAAATTGCTCGGAAGGTAGTTGTTGATTGAGTTGCAGGTTCACGGCAGTGGAGTCGATCGAAGGGAAGGTTTTCATTTGTTTTGAATGAAATTGAAGTTACAGGAGTGTTATAATCGATCTTAAGTGTGTTAGTGCGATCTCAATTTGATTATTAAAGTTCATTGTGCGATCTGAGCTCTGTAAAAGTTGTCGACATCGCGTGGAGAGGAACAGAGGTCGAATCGCACTTAGATTTCAAATTAAACTATAGTCACGCGTTCGAATATTGCACATGAGGCTGTCAGGAGCGTTTATTTTGTTTAAAACCAACTGGTTTTTGGGTGTGGTGGCCTCGCCGGAGTTCGGTGGCCGGCGGCAAGGATCGACGGGAAAGGGGGGCCGGTTTGGATAATTTACAAAATGGTCCCTGCACTTTCAATCTCTATCATTTTATGTTATAACTTTTTATTCAAGTTTTCAAAATTACAATACGACCCCCTGCACTTTAATTCTAAGTTTTATTATTATTATTATTATTATTATTATTATTATTATTATTATTTTATTATTATTATCATTATTTGTATTATTATTCCCATTAACACTATGGTCATTATTTTTATAATTACATTAGTATTATTATTACTATTATTATTAGTTATTATTGTTATTATTATTAGTTACTATTATTATTATTATTATTATTTGTAATTAGCTATCATTATTATTATTATTATTTTTATTATTATTATCATTATTATTATTATTAATTTATTATTTATTATTAACAAAACTAACTTTAAATAAATTCAGAATTACAAGATGTTACAGTCTCCCCAACTTGAAAGAATTTCGTCCCGAAATTAAAAATGAAACTATGCGAATAAATACGGGTATTTCTTCTTTATGTGCTCCTCACGTTCCCAAGTAAATTCAGCGCCACGCTTATTCTCCCAACGAACCTTGACGATTGGGGTTGTGGTGGTTCTAGTCTTCTTTATAATGCGATCCATAACTTCAACGGGTTTCTCGACAAAGTGTAATGACTCGTCGATCTGGATGTCATCCAACGGGACATGCAGACCTTCGTCAGCCAGACACTTCCTCAAATTCGAAACATGGAACACAGGATGAATTCCACTAAGGTCGGAAGGTAATTCCAGTTTGTAAGCCACTTTCCCAATCCTTTTCAGAATCTTGAAAGGTCCTACAAATCTTGGAGCCAGTTTACCCTTTCTTCCAAAGCGAACAACACCCTTCCACGGTGAAACCTTAAGAAGAACCATCTCCCCAACTTGGAATTCCAACGGCTTACGTCGCTTATCAGCATAGCTCTTTTGTCGACTTCTTGCCACTTCAAGGTTCTTTCGGATGATAGAAACTTTATCGGTCGTCTCTTGTATGAGTTCAGGACCAGTGATGAGGTTTTCACCAATGTCGGTCCAGCAGATCGGTGAACGACACTTTCGACCATAAAGTGCTTCGAATGGTGCCATCTTGATACTCGAGTGATAACTGTTGTTATACGAAAATTCCGCAAGTGATAGATGCGTATCCCAATCACCACCAAAGTCAAGGACACACAGGCGTAGCAAATCCTCCAGGGTTTGGATCGTCCGCTCGGTTTGACCATCAGTTTGAGGATGGTAAGCCGTGCTTAGATCTAGTTGTGTACCCAAGAGTTCTTGCATAGATGTCCAAAAATGCGAAGTGAAACGGGCGTCACGGTCGGATATGATGTGAAGAGGCACCCCATGACGACTTACAATTTCATCAACGTATATACGAGCCAATCTTGACGTCTTGTAAGTGTCACGTATGGGTATAAAATGTGCCGATTTGGTCAATCGGTCAATGATCACCCATATGCTATCATGTCCTCGAGAGGTTCGGGGTAGTTTAGTTATGAAGTCCATGGATATGTGTTCCCACTTCCACATAGGAATCTCGGGTTGTTCAAGTAACCCACTTGGACGTTGATGTTCGGCTTTAACCTTCGTACACGTGAGGCACTTAGCTACATAAGTCGCTATGTCTTTCTTCATCCCAGGCCACCAATATTGACCACGCAGGTCCATGTACATTTTATCGGAGCCAGGATGAATAGAATAACGAGTTTGATGAGCTTCGTCCATGACAAGGGTACGAAGATTATCACGATTTGGAACCCAAATTCGATTCGCGAAGTACATCAACCCATTAGGTTTCGTCTCCAGTTGAGTTAGAAGGTTATGCTCCAGTTCACCCTTCATTCTTCCTTCTTGTTGAGTCATTTGTTGAGCCTCCAAGATACTAGACTCGATGTCACTATCTATTCTCAAATTTTGAGCAGTACGGTAGCCTTGTTGACATCTAGCCGAATTTCCGTATCGAATCTTCTCAAAGCATCAAACCACTGTCGTCGATCGCGAATCTCTTGAAACGAGGTCATCTTGTTATGGACTTTACGACTTAGTGCATCGGCTACGACATTTGCCTTCCCAGGGTGGTAACGAATGTCACAGTCATAATCATTAATCAACTCAACCCAACGACGTTGTCTCATATTGAGATCTTTTTGAGTAAAAACGTGTTGTAGGCTTTTGTGATCGGTGTAGACTATACATTTCGTACCATAAAGGTAATGCCTCCAAATTTTCAAGGCAAAAACAACAGCACCAAGCTCGAGATCGTGGGTTGTGTAATTCACCTCATGAACCTTCAATTGTCTTGATGCATATGCTATGACCTTTCCTCGTTGCATAAGAACGCAACCAAGGCCTTGTTTTGATGCATCACAATATACGGTGAAATCCTCGTTTCCATCGGGTAGGGTCAAGATAGGGGCATTGCACAGTTTGTGCTTTAATGCTTCAAAAGCTTCTTCTTGTTCGGGCCCCCACTCGAATGGTTTATTCTTTTGTGTCAAGGAAGTGAGTGGCTTCGCGATCTTTGAAAAGTTGGCGATGAATCGCCGGTAATAACCAGCAAGACCAAGGAAAGAACGAATCTCGGTCGGAGTCGTGGGAGCACACCAATTCTTCACAGCTTCCACCTTTGCAGGGTCAACGTGAATTCCTTGGCTATTCACCACGTGTCCTAGAAATTGAACTTCCTCGAGCCAGAAATCACACTTAGAGAACTTCGCGTACAGTTGTTCCTTCTTCAACAGATCGAGGATTTGACGGAGATGAAGTTCATGATCGGAACGGGACTTGGAATAAATGAGAATGTCGTCGATGAAAACGATGACAAATTTGTCTAGGTATGGCTTGCACACCCGGTTTATAAGATCCATGAAGACCGCAGGAGCATTTGTTAAGCCGAAAGGCATGACCGTAAACTCGTAGTGTCCATAACGAGTACGAAACGCGGTCTTTGGGATGTCATCGTCATGGACTCGTAATTGATGATATCCAGAACGTAGATCAATCTTCGAGAATATAGCAGCTCCTTGAAGTTGATCGAACAGGTCGTCGATACGAGGAAGGGGATACCGGTTCTTGATGGTCAACTTGTTGAGCTCCCGGTAATCAATACACATACGGAATGACCCATCTTTCTTCTTTACAAATAAGACAGGTGCACCCCAAGGAGAAGAACTAGGGCGAATGAAACCTTTATCAGTCAATTCTTGAAGTTGACTAGAGAGTTCTTGCATTTCCGATGGTGCAAGCCGATATGGTGACTTAGCCACGGGGTTTGCTCCCGGTATCAAGTCAATTTTAAACTCGACTTCACGTACGGGAGGTAAACCGCTAAGGTCATCGGGAAATACTTCAGGAAAGTCTCGTACGATAGGGACATCCTTAAGTTCTTTCCCTTTGACTTTTGTGTTGACCACGTAAGCTAAGAAGGCCATATATTTCTTGGTTAAGCACTTTCGGGCTTGAGTGCAAGACATGAGTTTAAGTCTTTGGGATGGTTTCTCGCCGAACACTTTTAAAGTATCCCCAGATGGTAACGGTATACGGATACACTTCTCAAAGCAAACGATCTCGACATGGTGTTTGGCTAACCAATCCATACCAATGATGACGTCGAAGCTTCCAAGTTCCATAGGAATAAGATCAATGGAGAATTCGTGTTCGTTAAGGCTTATGATGCAATCACGTATTATGGCGTCAACGACAATAGATTTCCCATCGGCGACTTCGACCGTGTAGGGTCTTTTCAGATTAATACGTGGTTTAGCAAGTACGGGTTCGAATTCTAACGACACGAAACTCTTATCCGCACCCGAATCAAATATTACAGATGCATAATGATCATTCACGAGATACATACCTGTTTGGTAAAAATTTTATTATTGAATACGTTGAATACAAAGATAGAAAACATCAATAGTACATGAAATGATTCAAACAGGATTCAACGTCGTACCATTCACAACGTCATTGCTGACTTGTGCTTGGTTAGCGTTGATATTGAAAGCACGTCCTCGGGCTGGTGGCACATTACCCACAGGGCGAGGGCATTGTGGGCGGAAATGACCAGGTTCTCCACAATTGTAGCAAACACGGTTTGTGACCATGGCGGCGTTGTTAGGAGCACGGTGACAAGTCGCCACCCAGTGACCATATTTACCACATAAGGTACAGATACGGCATGGTTGATTCCCCGGATGATGATACCTACACGTGTTGCACATGGGTTGCGGACCAGCATAGGCTCTAGCCCCAGGCACTTGTGCCACAGGTGCAGTGGTAGGTACAAGTTATTTTTGGGGTTGTTTGGTTGCAGCCACAGCATAGTTGCGTGCCGGTGTAAACTTGCGCTTCTTGTTGTTGTTGTTGTTGTTGGATGGTTCAGCTTTGGTCTCCTTAATGTCCTCACTAGCCATCTTTTCCACCTTCTTTGCACCTTTCACAGACATGGTGCCTGCTCGAATATGGTTCTCGGTGAGTTGAGCGGTGATAGTAATGGCTTCTTCTAAAGTTGTGGGTCGGCTACCCACTACAACATCTTGAATTTTGGGCGGTACACCCTTAATGAATTTCTCGATGTTACGGGGAACGGTATCGACCATGTGAGGCAATAATAAACTCAACTCATGATGCCTAGTTGAGTAGGTCAAATGATCACCATCGTTTTGCTTCAAATTCCAGAATTCTTCTTCCAGCTTTTGCAATTCACTTCTCGGGCAGAACTTCGCGATGGCGATGTTCTTGAACTCATCCCAAGAGAGTGCCAAAATAGCATCAGCTCCTCGGTTTCTCTTCTCGCTATTCCACCAGGTAAGTGCTCTTTGTTGGAGCATACTAGTGGCATAACGGACTTTGAGTGCCTCGGGACACTCACAATTGGCGAAAGTGTTCTCCATGCCTTCGAACCACTCAAGAAGACCAGTGGCTCCTTCCTTGCCACTAAAGTTGGTGGGTTTGCACGAGTTGAAGTGTTTGAAGGTACAAGTACGATCGTTCCCATTTCGGCTGTTGCTATTTTCTCCTTGAGCACCGTTGTTGTTTCCATTGGTGTTGTTGCTATTAGCCATCATGGTGCTAGTAAGTTCAGCAACCATGGTTGGGAGCACAGCAGCCATTTGTTTGGCGATCATTGCTGCCAGCTTGCGGTTGGAGTTTCCACGTTTTGCAAGTTGTCGAGACATGCTGGACATACAAAAAGGAGCTAGTTACGGGAGTGAGGATAACAAAGAATATTAGTTTAGACAAAGGTAGGCTAAAGGTTGTAAGGTACACGGAATGATTCCATTTGATAACGCATTATCATTTGGAACCGTGGACACGTCAAGGTAAGTTGACTCATTTGCCTTAGAGATTTGTGTATTTTGACCATAGTTTATCACTCATCCCAGAAATCCCCAGGTAAGCGTAACGGGCCCCTCAATGAGATTTATACGAATACGCTTGCCTTAGCCCGAAGGCTTTTTGCCAGGAAATCCAGAATACAGGTGTCTATGTGTCACACAATATTTCTTAGGTTCATGAAATCAAAACCTTGATGAGATTTATATAGATTAGACATAACGTCTAAAGATCCAAGTCATAAGCATAAGTATACGATTCCACGTGTCGTCGAGAATAAGATTAAGAAGTTTCATGTTCGGGGAGAGTCTAAGAGTCAAATGTAAGTTTTGGGAGACATGTAGAAATGTTTAGGCAATCTATGCTAAGGCATCAAATTGCACATAAGGGAACATAGCATCATGTAGCATGCAAACCATATACTTTAAAAGATAGAAATATAATTCTATAAGGTTCATGCATATGCTATAGTCTAGGTCACCATTTCTAATAACCTAATTCCCTATAGTTACGGGCTCTGATACCAATCTGTCACACCCCAACCTTGACGGCGGAATCGTCGAGGTGTGAGGGATAAGATTGTTCACAGCCACATAACGCTATGTTTAAATGTAAATAATCAAATTAATAGTTTCAATAGGAATTACAAACATAAGTCTCAATCACGAAATACATTCAAACAAATATCAAAACATAACATGACATTTCTTTTATTTAACTAGGTCCACGTCCTAGTTTTATTGCAAGCTTCAAAAGACCACTTTAAACTTGGGGTTACCTGAAACATGATAAAAATAAAAGGTCAACTAAAAATAGTTGGTGAGTTTCCAAAGTTTTCATACATAATATGAAAAGATTATAAGTTGCAATTCGTGTCATAGATTATAAGCTAGTAAGGTTATAGAACACATATCTTCACAATCAAACCTCGACTTGATTACAAGTATATAAGATTGGCTAAGTGTATTTGGTTCCCTAGTGCACAAGCATACGGCTCCTAGGAGTCGGCAATACATCGACTTTAGCACCAAATAGGCTTGTCAGGCCCAAAGATCTAAGACGTCGCCAGGCTAGCAATAGTTAATGATTGTAACAAACTATGTATCTCATATAATCACTTACAACATACAAATAACCATGACAAGATATAAAGATGAATTGCAAGTGCTTTACAAGTCTCAAACGTTTATAAGTGTGTAATATATAAGTATCATGTTTCACCCCAAAATGGTGTGAAATAAAGTAAAAAGGGGCAAGGAAAACTCACTTGTCAAATAAGTATATAATGACGATTAATAAGAATAATAGTAGGCGTCGTTCCAACGTGAATCGTTACAAGGCACCTAAATATGTAAATATATATTCACAAGGTTAAAGTCTTGATAATAAGTTTTAATGTTTTAACGTGAACTAGGGTTTCAATTGGAATTGTGAGGTTTGTCGAGTAATTAAATTTATAAAGTAATTATTCGCGTTTCGATCCATTAGAAGAATTTCATATATGTGTTTTAGTATTTTAAGAATAAATTTTAAGTATAAAAATTGATAAGGTTTAATATATATAAAACTTTATAATTATTTAAGATTAATTGGAATAACGTTTTGATTAATAACAAATTATTAATCTAACCTTTAGTTTGTATATTTTACAAGAGATTAATATTTTAAAATGATTTATGAAATTATAAAATATATAATTTCTACAAACTTTTATTATTTATTATTTAAGACAAATAATTATTTATTATTTGAAACAATAATAATTAATGACTAAAACATGAAAATACCCCAATTGTAATGTTTTGTTAAGATAAACAAATTTTAAAGTCTATTTTATAAGTTATTTAACTAGTTTTATTATTTGTTTTAATAAAATAAAACCAAATATTAATATATTTTAAGAAATAAATTTGCAGAAATTGGTTTGATGTAAAGAAAAATATTTAAAGTTTATAAAACTGATTTCAAAAATTTTTAGAATTTTTTATACAATTTTTAGGGGCCAAAAAGGCCTAAAAAAATAATGGGGGTTCCCGGGTTCGAACCCGGGACCTCCACTGTGAGGTGCAATGTGTGTAACCGGTGAACCAAAGGCCGTGGCCGCGGTAATGATCCGGTCTCAATACTTATAAACCATCTTAACCAAGACCCCATTTCCCCAATTCGAGCCCTAGGTTCGAATCTCCCAAATTGAACACGAATTTGACATGGAATGCTTCTGAAATCATGGGGCTTTTAATCCCCATGTAAAAACGATCCTATAGGTATGTTTAATTACCTGATTTGAGATCAAATGGGCGAGCACAGAATCAAGAACAGTCGCGGTTAGAGATGAGATTGGTTCGAGATGAAGTTGTTGATGATAATCGAATTAACTCAGCAGTAAGCTTCGTGTGATGATATCTATGCAAAGCCCTTTATCAATTGAAGTTTAAATTGCTCGGAAGGTAGTTGTTGATTGAGTTGCAGGTTCACGGCAGTGGAGTCGATCGAAGGGAAGGTTTTCATTTGTTTTGAATGAAATTGAAGTTACAGGAGTGTTATAATCGATCTTAAGTGTGTTAGTGCGATCTCAATTTGATTATTAAAGTTCATTGTGCGATCTGAGCTCTGTAAAAGTTGTCGACATCGCGTGGAGAGGAACAGAGGTCGAATCGCACTTAGATTTCAAATTAAACTATAGTCACGCGTTCGAATATTGCACATGAGGCTGTCAGGAGCGTTTATTTTGTTTAAAACCAACTGGTTTGGGTGTGGTGGCCTCGCCGGAGTTCGGTGGCCGGCGGCAAGGATCGACGGGAAAGGGGGGCCGGTTTGGATAATTTACAAAATGGTCCCTGCACTTTCAATCTCTATCATTTTATGTTATAACTTTTTATTCAAGTTTTCAAAATTACAATACGACCCCCTGCACTTTAATTCTAAGTTTTATTATTATTATTATTATTATTATTATTATTATTATTATTATTATTATTATTATTATTATTATTATTAGTATTATTATTCCCATTAACACTATGGTCATTATTTTTATAATTACATTAGTATTATTATTACTATTATTATTAGTTATTATTGTTATTATTATTAGTTACTATTATTATTATTATTATTATTTGTAATTAGCTATCATTATTATTATTATTATTTTTATTATTATTATCATTATTATTATTATTATTAATTTATTATTTATTATTAACAAAACTAACTTTAAATAAATTCAGAATTACAAGATGTTACAG
Organism: Flaveria linearis; assembly: GCA_024085815.1. Classification (NCBI taxonomy): domain Eukaryota; kingdom Viridiplantae; phylum Streptophyta; class Magnoliopsida; order Asterales; family Asteraceae; genus Flaveria; species Flaveria linearis. The sequence continues at coordinate 57,644 of JABSNV010000379.1, forward strand.
AGGCGATTAAGATCTAAGGCGATGCAGAGGGTTCAAAAGCAGATTCCTATCTGCATCATCTCCATTACCCTGTTCCCTTCACACCCAAACACCCCTGTTCTCACGAAATTGACTAAGGCAACTCCGTTTCGGTAGTTTTGGATGTCACGGATCAATCTTGATATGTTATAAGCTGTGTATATGATTGAATTTGATCCAATAACACGTTAAAATCAGTGATTTGGTCTTGTTCTTTTCTAAGTTAAAATCCGGGAATTCGGATATGAGTTTTGTGAAGTTTTAATAAAATAATGATCCGAAACCATTGTAAACGATGTGTATATGATCTGTTTTGAATATGGCATGATTTGGATAGTTAAAACTCAAATTTTGAGTAAGTTTGGATCAAAAACGTCAAGAACACAGCTGCTGATCCGTTTTAGACGAATGGGCTCAGTCGCATGCCTCAGTCGTGCGAATAAGAGTCTAGTCGTACGACTGAGTGCGAATAAAGATTCAGTCATGCGACTGAGAACTTAGTCGCCTGGTTAGAAGATCGAATGAAGACGAGTGATCACTATGCACGAATGAGGACTCAGTCGTGCGAATGAATGGTCAGTCGTACGACTGGAGGTTCAGTCTCATGATTCAAACATATGGTTCAGTCTCATGAGGTCCATTCGCACGATTGGATGCTCATCCGCATTGATGTTCACCCGCATAGGTCCAGTCGTATGAGTGCTCATTCGCATAAGTGTTCATTCGCATAGGAGTCCTGTTTGAGAATAGTTTACTGAATCAAGGTTTATTGCTTTAGATATACCTTGATTAGAAGAAGGACTAGTTATCTCGTGTACGTGGATTGTGTAGATTGTCGTGAGGAAGTTAATAAGGTGAGTTCTAAGCCCTTATTAAATGTGTGGTTTTAACATACGGGCTAGCATACATACAATGATGAATAATTTGAATGTTTTTAGCACCAAAATTGTGATAATGATGTTTATACATTACTAACAGCTCGTGGGGCTGTTAGAGTAAAGTTGGGACGATGAATGGTTGGGACAATAAACGGTTATCTGAACATTGTTAATCATTACGTGATGGTAATGATTCCAATGGGTCAGATAGGGTTTAAAGATAAATGAAAATGTATTGAAACTAGTGCTAAAAGAAAGAATGTGTGGTGAGTGTAAATTAATGTGATGATATTGGCAATAAGTAAAGGAATTGTTTTGATGTGATGTAAATCTCAACAGGCCAGTTAGGATAAGATGCCTGTGTGTAGACTGTACAGTGTGAAGGAGTGATGACGATCACTCAGCTTTGTGAACATCTTGTGGTGACGACCCTAGATGATTAAATTGGCATCCTACTGGATGAGAGATAATAGTTACAGTTTCTGATGGGAAACTGAAGTCCGGTGGGACGAGTCCGGTGGGACGAGTAAGGTGGGACAAAGTAAGATTAAAATTGATTTTATTGTATTGCCAATATAAACCAGATTTTATATGTGATATGATGTTGTTAATGTTTTAATAAAAGTTAAAACTCACCAGTTTATCTGATGTTTTGAGTGTGTTGTATGTGTGCTAGGTAAGGAAGAATCCTCTAATAATAGAGGAAAGCAAGCATGAGCTAAATAAGGGTGGTATCCCGAAGTAGCTGCTGGCATAGGGTGTAGAACCTGTTAATAATGTAAAAAGGATATGTATAATCAAATACTATTATATGTAAAATGTTTTATAAAGTTGGGTTGACATGTAATTATGTTTAGTCTTCCGCTGTATGACCAAGGCTCTGATTTGTATTTAGAATGTTAATCCAACTATGTGACGTGCCTCCGATGCCCTGCCGGGTTTAGGGCGTCACACTAGGTTTTGTATTATAAACCAGCTTAATGAGTCTAAACTTGCTCTAACTTATCCATGCAAACTTGTAAAGGTTTTCAACAAGATGATTAATAAACCTTTAATTACAACAAAATATTCGAATAGAAGTTAACAATAGATAATAGCATTTGTTAATTCTCAATCCCCGTTAAAAATCCAATCATTTATGGTCCGAAATGGGCGAAAAATCAAACTCTTATTACATCTCTTTTATATATTGTATTAGAATTTTATATATTGTATTAGAATATTTATAGTAGCTTCACTATCCTTATTCTTGTAATTTAGTTAAACTATGATTTTTGTATGCTTAATTTCTTGGCCTGACGTTATTTAAAATTCATTTAATGATTAGATTAAGAGTAAAGATAGCTATAGAATTTAGCCAGTACACAGTTAAACATGAAACCAATATATTAATTATATAACTTACGCAATTCAGTCAGTGTAACACAAGTAACATTTAAAGAAATAGGTAAATTTATAGAA
>JABSNV010000379.1:65000-153808 GCA_024085815.1 Flaveria linearis
CGTTGTTGGTGGTGGAAATTCTGTGTGAAAGTGAGGAATTTGGTGTTTGGGGGTGGAAAGTTGGATCGTTTGGTTAGGTTTTTGCATTTGAAGTTGTGGTTGTGGTTTTTTGTTTGGATTTGGAGGTTGTTGGTATGTTGATGTGTGAGTGTGCTTGGAGGTGGATGGAGGTGTTTTTTTTTGAAAATTGAAGGGTTTTGGGTGATGTAGATGCGATTGAGGTTAGGGTTTGGATGTTTTTGGATTGGAATTTGAATAATTTGGGAAGTGTGTTTTGGAGGGAGAGTTCGTTAGGAACTGTAAGCTGTGATTTGGTTGATTCTTCTCTATAGAAACCCTAATTAGGGTTTTCATGATGTGTTTCCGTTATTGTTGTGTGGTATGATGTTGAGTGGGTTAAATTTGTTTTGGAAGATGGGATTTTGTAGACGGAGTAAAACCCTAAGTTAGTTGTTCAGCTTAGGGGATTTAGGTTTTTGTTTGAAAAAGTTCAGAATTGATAACCTTTTGAGTGTTATATGGGACTTCTGTTTTGAGAAATGCAACCGCCAGAGCCGCATTCATGGATGAATCCTTCTGAATTGAAAAGTCAGATTATCAGAAAGCTTGGCCCTGAGAGATCCAAGCAATATTTTGATTATTTGAATAAGTTTTTGAGTTTGAAGTTAAGCAAGGCTGAATTTGATAAACTTTGTCTAAGAACTATTGGGAGAGATGGTATCCCACTTCATAATCAGTTAATTCGTTCTATTTTAAGGAATGCATGTACAGAGAAAGTCCTGGTTGGAAACAAGAAATCTGGAGATGGAGTTTACCACCAAAATGGGTCGGGCCCAATTGTAACCCATGCTTCAAATCAGCTTGTTTTACCAAATGGAGACATTTTGCCAACATCCCCGCGAAAGGCAAGAACTGGGGGCCGTGAACGAAAGGGTGGAGATCGTAAAAGTGCTCTCGGGCCAAATGGGAAGACAATTTATTCTCCCCCTTCATCATCCATCCCACATTCAGATGTTTTTAGCAATGGGAACTCATCCTCCCCTGATACTCGAAGGCCTGTGCATCCTCAACAAGAACTCATGCTACAAGCCCAAAATGCAGATGGTCGGGCTGAATCATCAGGTCAAAAAGATGGGAAAGGTGTGTCTAACAGGATTTCACTACATGCCCCACTTGGGATTCCTTATTACCCTGCGAGCATATGTGGATCCCGCAGGGCTGCACCTGCTAAATCTGTTGGTGTATCGGACACTAACAGTTTGTTAGATACAATAACACTTCGGGCACGCATGGAGCCCATAGTTGCGACACAAGGCCTACAAGGTGTGTCATTGGATAGTGCAAATGCACTCAACATTGGATTGGGTGCTTATTTGAAAGGTATAATAAGGTCTTGTTCTGAACTCAACCGGCCAATTAAAATCAGCCCGGATCAATTTAGGCCTGTCAATAGTGTCATATCTGGTCATCATTATCAAACTCAAGAACATGAACCGAAACGTCCGATATCTTTGCTAGATTTAAGGGTTGCCACGGAGCTAAACCGTCAACAGCTTGGAGAAGATTGGCCCATACTTCTTGAGAGGATATGTACACATGCTTTCGAGGAATGATATAAAAGTTTATGATCTAACATTTCTGTATTTTAAACGGACTTGTGGTGTTAATGGTCGAAAAAGCATGCCTCAAGTTGGGCCACCGTTCTTTAAAACCGTGAAATTATCTTCATGATGGAAAGTTACACCACATTTATTAGCAACCAACCAGCAGGGTGTTTAAAAAAATGAATGCCAATACTTGGTTGCTTTGTTGTATGATTAGAATGTTGTTTTCTGGTTTTACTGTAATTTAGTCAGTCAGGTAATTTAGAACAGTTTTGCAGGAATAATTTGTCACGCTCAGTATTTCAGTAAAGTTGAAACTGCATGATTTGAGGTTTCTTATGTATGTATTTTCAACATTAAGCGTTGATTGAAATATCAAATTCAAACAACATGCCTCTTTTAATTTATTGTGCGTCTTCCTGATACGTGACCGATATCTGCATGGTTTCAGTTGGAACTGAAAATCTGTAGTTGAACAAAATGTTTTTTAGAAATATTGCTCGAATTAGTACAGAGGGATTCATGGTCTATGAAGTTCAAGGTAATCTTCCCTCCTCATTTATTATTACTTTTATATTTTAATATGTTATGGTGATGTTAAAATTTTGCAGGCACGCGGACTTGTGTCTAAACATGGAGCATATGCAAGCCAATTGACTCTTAGCCGGTACGTGTCTCATATATAAAGCTTATAGTAGTTTATTACCAGTTACACTAGCATTCGTAATGGTTTTTCTATATTCACATGCGGTTTAAGTTTTAACTTTGAGCTATTTTCAATGCAATCATGTGCATTATTTATTGATGACTTTGTATATCTTGATATAAAGTCTAGAAAAAGATTTACATGTATGAACCAGTTTTGTTAGGAATTTAGGATTAGGTTTTTTCTTAAAAACCAGATAATTATTGAAAATATATGTGTATATACATATAAATAGAATCAACTTTAAATGGTAAAATGCGCTTGTTATGGGATCTAAGGTATTTCTGCTTATCATTCAACATAAAACCATAGTCAGATGACTCGGTTATTTGTCGAAGACCGTATTGGTCAAGATGTGGTTTTTCTGATTTCTCGAAATTATCCTTTCCCATATTCATCTAGTATGCCGGGTTATTTTGTTAAAGGGTGTGTCTGGGATTGCTTATTGGAACTACTTATTGCTATTTGAAATAAGCAGCTTCGAACAGCCTATATAACTCCCAGTTAATCAAATGTGCAGTTTGGATAAACAATCTCATACACCCTCAAAACGGCTAATTGCTTTATCAAAATGCAACAAGAAGAAGATAGACGGTTTTAATAAGCAACCCCAAACACCCACGTTGTTCTTTACATTAATTTCTGTAATCGTGGATGAGCAAATGTTGCTATTGTAGGATATGCTCAAGTTCTTAAGATCAGTTTTTCTGTTTGTTTTCTGTATGATTCCTATCATGAAATACGCCAGACTGTTATGCGTTGTGTGTGATTGCAATTCATGAGAATAAAAATAAAAGGATGACATGAATTGTAGGTACAGGCAAAATGCTAGACCAACTTTCACCTTTATAATTTTTGGACTTATCGTTTCTGGCAGTTATAAATATATCCTGCTGTGTCAAAAGCTCTTATTAATGGAAGTTTGCTGCAAGGTTATTAGAAATGGTTCAGTAGTTAATGGACACCCTCTCCTCGTAATCACATTCTCTCTCTTTAAAGAGAAAATATTGTTAAGTTTGATGGCCGTCATAAATTTAATTTCCATAAGTCATTAGTGTCATTACCCACCTACGGGTTTATGATTAAATAAGGGTTAATGGCATGTGATAGACACATACTATTTTCAGTTCTCGTTAGGTAGTTGTATTTTTTAAAAAGTTTCCCGGTTTAGGTAGTTTTGAAACCGTGAAACATTTTTAACTTTGTAAAAATTAATGATGGATTAATTATGTGGTTTATTTGGTGGCGTGACCTTACATGTTAGCAATATATGTCCATCTGTCCATGTAAGATGTAATAATGTAAGGATCAAAACTTTTAAGCAGTCCAAAATATTTTCATTAACATGAGTTTGGGGCTTTATTCCTTACACGTATATTGCCAACATATAAGACCACACCACCAAAACAAAACGACATAGGTGCTACATCATCAATTTTACAAGTTAAAAAGTTGTCAGGTCTAAATAGGAACCCTTTTTACAAGTACAACTACCTAATGAGAACAATTTGCAAACTGGTAATTTAAAGTGGTTTTTTAAAAGCTAAATCAGAACGTTCTTTTAATAATAAATTATTATTGTGTTAATATTCACATATTTGTTATTGTAACAATAATAATCTAAAGGGATGTTTGTCATCCTGCTTAAAAAATAGTCATTGCCTTTTCAAGTTGCACTCTTGCAGATAATCACTTTTTTAGCGTCTGTGGCTATAATGAAACTAGTTCTCATTATCTGTTTATTTAGACTTCAAATCATCAGTTTCAGGAGTAGTTGCAAAAAGATGATTATGATTACTTGATTATTAATGGTCATTTCACATGTAAATTTATTAGAATGTGTTAAAAACTCTCAAATAGCTGGCTATTACAATATTAAACAACATAACCGCATCCAAACACCATCTACTCAGGTTTTTGATTATTTCATTCTAATTATTCCATATTACCTAAATGCTAAAAATGCTTTAAATCTTTAAATAATAGCGATTTAGGAGTTAAAAACAGACCTTGGGTGATTTGCAACCACCTTTGGCCCATTAGACCTGCTTCCATTTTAGCTTAACATTCTTATTTGATTCATTTGCGATAATGCAGAGACCACATATGGTTATTTGTACATGGGCACGCCTATATATCAGACCATTTAAGGCTTTGGACTTGATATAGATATGCACCCTAATGTGTAAACATGTTGGTTTTTAAATAAAAACAGGAGATTAAAAGCTCTGATTTGCTGTTAATGGCAGACAAATTGGCTCTCTAATTTCATGAAAAAAGACGAAGTTTTCAGTTTGGGCGGACTATAAGTGACTTTTTAGCAAGTAAAATACGATGAACAGCCCGACTCATTCTCCCCTGCAGCGAGCATTTACGACGACCAACCACCACGGCAAACAACCTCTATAAATACGATGACACCCCATAAGTTATGATTTTCGTGGAATTCCCTCTTTGATACTCCAACAACCACTCACTCATTCTCACAACAGAAGTTGGTCGTGGGACTCGACCCCCAGTGCTCTGGTTTTGCCGGATTTGCAGTGTCAAATCAGATACTTGGTGAAGCTGGACAAGTTGGCCTCTGTTCCTTGTGAAGGATCAATCTCAATAAGTTCCTTTGTTTCTTCAGGTCACAACTTCCATTGTAGAAATGCAGGGTAAGGCTGCCTACATCTGGCCCAAGTTGGCCTGACACCATCTTGGACCCTTCACTTGTGGGAGCTTTGTAGCACTGGGTCTGCCCTTAAATTTCTCCAGGTAAACAGATGTTTAAAGGTTTTTTATTTTATATTTTTAAATGACAACATTAGTATGTGGTGGATTTAGAATTTGTGTTCATAGTTGAAACGAAACCAGTTCTCTTTGACTTCAAGATTCATGATATTTTTCAAGACTTGTACATTATAGCATAGAAACCGAATTTTCGATGACTGAAACATCTTGGCCATAGTTACCTAAAAAGTTTTAGAGTAAATTACCATTTGCATACCTAAGGTTTAGTGATTTTGACCATTTGCATCCCTACAGTTTAAAAATCCTCATATACCCCCTAACGTTTCATTTTTGTTCCCATTTGAATCCAAAACACTAACACCGTTAACTTATTCTGTTAACTTTTTGTAAAAAGATTAAATTGCCCTTTCTCTCTTTATCTATTTCTCTCTCTATCTCTTTAACCCTTACATGTGATGTGAAGAACATAAAACAGTGAATAAATTAGGGCAAACAATTATGAAAACGAACAGTTCCGATCTTCAAGAACCCATCGACGGTGTGATTCAAAAGGGGATTTCTCATATCGACGATGACTTCAACCTTCGAAGAAGAACTTGAACTCATGAAACTCTTCTTTGGCATCTTCAGTTCTTCGAGTTCGCTTGTATACACAGTAACACACTTGTTCGATTGCCTTTGATTGTTTTTGCAGTATCGAGATTTGTTTAATCCGTTGATCACAATTTGACATCTACCCACGTGATTTGTGAGCCACAAACGCTTTTTTAGCTGTGTAAGAATACGACATTATTGCACACTTATTCTGTCGCCGCCGTCCTCCTCTCATGCCTCACCGTCAAACCCGCCGTCGCCGCCCCAATTCCGCCACCTCCGGCCACCGTCGAAACCGCCAACTCCGACACCGAATTGCAAAACGAAGAGAAAACCCTAGAAGAACACCTGTCCTCTCACCCTGAGGACATCAAAGCCCTAAAAGCCCTAATGGAAGTCAAAATCAAAAACAGGAAAGTGCAAGAAGCAATTGGGATCCTCAATCAGTTGATCGATCTCGAACCTGAAGATGGCGAATGGCAATTGCTGAAATATCATCTGCATTCATACGGTGGTGATCATGACTCTGCGAAATTAGGGTTTGAGGAAATTATAGCAAAAGACCCTTTGAGAGTTGAAGCTTATCGTGGGTTAGTAATGCCTGCTTCTGCTAAAGAATCTCCAACTCAATTGGATGATGTCGAGAAACGAATCGTTGAAGGGATAGAAATCTGCAAGAAACAGAAAAAGAAAGATGAAATTAGGGATTTTAGGCTTCTGCAAGAAACGAAGCGGATAGGGTTTGGAGGTTGACGGTGGTGGTTGTGACGGAGGTGCAGCGGAGGGTGCGGAGGAGTAGGCGAGCTAGCGTCATGGCGGTGGTGGTGGATGACGGTGGTGACGGCGGTGGAAGTGGTGACGGTGGTTGTGGTGGTGGAGTGGCTGGGGTTGTGGGTTAAGGGTTAAGAGATAGAGAGAGAAATAGATAAAGAGAGAAAGGGCAATTTAGTCTTTTTACAAAAAGTTAACAGAATAAGTTAACGGTGTTAGTGTTTTGGATTCAAATGGGAACAAAAATGAAACGTTAGGGGGTATATGAGGATTTTTAAACTGTAGGGATGCAAATGGTCAAAATCACCAAACCTCAGGTATGCAAATGGTAATTTACTCAGTTTTAAAATTTTGTGTTGAAGTTGAACTGGGTTTCAACCATGGTATTCTTCAGAACTTAATTCAACTTTAGTTGTTTTTTTTTCTTGGGTTAAAAACATAAAGAACTTGTGTGTTTATCAAACAACCCACTGGGAAGGTCCCAGTACGTCCTGTGAATCAGTATGGGAACAAATCACTGGGTGTCACTAGGCTAAGAAGCTAGTGAAAGGTTCTTTGACAAAAAAACACCCTTCCTAGAAGAGCCCCAAACCAGTTCGGTTTCGGACAAAGATGGTCAACACCCCGAATTGGTTCGCGCCTGGATCAGATTTTGGAGAGAAACAATCGTTTGGTTTAAAACCGGATTGGTTTTTAAGCTGGGTTTTATCCCGGTATAATTCGGGCTTGACCAACTTCAAACCGGTTTCAACCTAGAGGTTGGTTCCAAACTGGTTTCAATACTAGTTCCGGTCTATAGACCGACCATTCCCTAACTGCTTTTTTTCACCTCCAACCTTACGGGTTCGAGTCTTATAATATGGCGTTAAATGGACTTTAGGTTGCGCGTGCTTTCCTCATTTAAAAATAAAATGTATTTGAATTTAATTGCAAATTTGCAATGTATGACTTCATTGCATGTTTCTAGTTGGGAAATAACGTTGCTTCATTAGTTCTTTAACATCTACGAACCACTGATGTAGATGTTTGGGCTTGATTCTTGAGGAATTAGCGTGTGTTATTTAAGGCCCAATAACCTCTCTTAGGTCTTAAATTTGAATACTCGATACGATAAAATCAAGAGTACAGGAGTTAAAAAAATAGAAGTCTGAAGATATATGTATCAAATTTTATGATGGTAGGATTCAAAATTTCAAACATTGGACATGGGTTGTTCAGTTTTGACGAAAAGAATTTGAAGTCTCAAGCAAAATATGCAGTAGCTCTGGGCTCCTTTTCAAAATTCATCAAGTGTAGATAATCAAAGCTGATATTTTTCTCTCTCATGTGAATAGCTTGTTCTAAAAACACTTATTAAATTGTAACTTCCATGAAGATATATATATATATATACAAGTTGCAGGCTCTACTCGACATATCTTAACAAAGACGGATTTTCGCAAGTTTTTTAGCTCACATGTTGGCTCTCAAGATCTGAATATCATTATTTATTTAGACTTATGTTCAAATATTGATGAAGACATGATAAACGTGTTCAAAATATACAAACAAATCTATACAAGAATATCTTATGTCAGAAACAGTTATGAGGATTAATGAGATGTCAACCTTGGACGTGAGTAGCCTTCCAAAACACTTATTTTCCACGTTGTGTCAGATGTAGTTGTTGTGAGTGGGAGCTGATGGTGGTTACTGTAGTAACAACCCAAGTAAAGTTTCCACTAAATTGTAATACTTGGGGACTTGGGGTTGTTTGTGTGAGCAAAATTCTTACATTGATTTTGTAATTGTAGTTGCTGTTAACAGACTTTTATTGAGAATTGTCGTCCGAACACGTATCTTTTGAATTACATATTTCAATTCTAACTAATTATATAACCAAATGGTGACGAACATACTATGGATCCAACTAGAGGTGCACATCCGAACCGGGTTCAAAACCCGACCCGACAACACGACCCGGACCCGAACCGGTTCGGACCCGGTATACCCCCAAACCGGTTCCAACCCGAAAAAACCCACCGGTTCGGGACCGGTTTTGAATTTTCTCACACAAACCGGTTTGGAACCGGTTTTGAACCAACCCGGTTTGGGAACCGGTTCAAAAAACCCGGTTCGGAACCGGTTTAGACCGTTAGGATTTTTTTTTTTTTGTAACGGCTATATGACCGTTTGGGGTGTTTTTTGACCGTTTTTTTCGACTTATAATGACCATTTTGCCCTTATATGATAGTATAAATAGGTAGTGGGTGTAATGGTTTAGTCACAACACTCAAAACTTCAAAAACGCTCAAAAAGGTGCTTAAAAACGCAAAAACGCTCCTCACTCTCAACTTTCTATTCTCTCAATCTCTTGAATTATGGCTTCTGAATCTTCCGTTCCAACCGGTGGATCCTCAAGTGCCGCTACCGTTGTTAGAATTCTTTCAACAACGAGAAACCAAGAGATTTGGTGTAATTTCGACTTATGCGAAATGTCGAATGGTCAACATAAAGCTCGATGCAAGGCTTGTGGTTCGTTTTTCAAGTCTGATTCAAACTCGACTTTGAGAAATCATATGACCAAATTGTGCAAGTCTTTGAAAAGTACACCGAGTCAAGGGCAAACATCAATCGGAAACGATGGTGGTTTATGGAACTTCACGTAGATATGGTTCGAGATAGAATGGCAAAGTTTGTAATTCAAGAAGGATTACCGTTCGATCACTTCGACAACCCTCGGTTAACAAAATTGATTCAAGAAACTCTTCAACCACGCTACACTCACGTAAGTCGCACCACTCTTAGACGTGATTGTTTAAATCTTTGGAGACAAGCAAAAAATGATTTAAAGGTTTTATTTGAAAATTTACAAACCGGTGTGAACTTAACTACCGACGTTTGGTCCGCCCCACACGGTTTACCGGAATCGTACCTTTGCGTCACCGCCCATTGGATCGATCCAAGTTCGTGGCAAATAATGAAACGTACGATTGCGTTTGAATTATTTGGATATCCGCATACCGGTGATAATCTTTTTTAAATTTTAGACTATGTAATCAAAACATATAAATTAGAAAACAAAATTTTTTCAATGTCATTTGATAACGCCTCGAACAACACATCCGCCGTTGAAAAATTAAAAATAAAATATAAACCGGTTTGAAACACCAATTGAAGAAGAAATACACGAACACGAGGTACAAACCGGACGATCCTCACCGCTATCCGACGAAGAACTCGCTTATGATTTGTCTAATAGTTTACTTTTATGAATTAATGTAATTTTTATTGTTTTCTTTAGAAGAACTCGCTTATGATTTTTATTCGTATTAATTGTTTACTTATCCATGTTATTCACTTTAAATTTAGGAATCATCTTCGAATATTTAAACATCATCCATGTTTTCTTATTAAGATTTTAATATAAAAGAAACTTGTGTGGGAGAAATTTTTTTTCATATGTGAAATTATTAAAATGAAAATAAAAACGCGTACAATCGTAGTAATGGAAATCTTAAAAATAAAGTACATACTATTGTGTTTAATTAATCTACTCTAATATTTTTTAATTAATCAAAATTTGTAATTAATTTGTATATAATTTAAATAGTATGTAAAAAAAAACCGGGTTTTCCAAACCGGTTCTTAGACCCGAACCGGTTCCAACCGGGTTGGGTTTGCCGGGCTTGAAAACCGGTTCCGACCCGAACCGGTTCTTGGTAAAAAACCGGGCCCAATTTCGTTGACCGAACCCGAACCGGGTTAAAAAAAAACGGTTAGTGCATCTCTAGATCCAACTTTACTAACTTCTAATGAATAAAAAGTCTTCTTAATAAATTAATTTAGTTTATTCCTTCAGTTAATGATTTTATTATATCTAATGAATAAAAGGTCATCTTAGCAATTTTTGGATTGGTATCGATTCTAGTTAGAATTTAGAAACCTAATTTTATAATGTTTACTATTGTTTAGTTCAAGTTTGACCAGTTTCAACTAAAACGACACATATTTCAACCCCATGGACGGGGTTGGTTCCAAACTGTTACATAATAGAATAGTTTACTAAGTGTAAGAACTAATGTTGTAATAGAATAATAATAGAGGGACTAAAGTTGTAATTGTATATGTGAGGTTGTTATGGTAGTTAATAAAAGAACTTACCACCCACAAGCTATGCTTATGCTTGATTTGGGTTTTCCCTCCTTTCTATCCGTGTTTCTCTCAATTCAGGCTAACAATTGGTATCAGAGCTACCGATTCTCATCGGAGCTCCGGCCAACCACCACCAATTCCGATCGTCGCTTCAGATTGTTCTCTGTTTCAATTCCTAGCTTCCTTGTCTTTGTTGAATGAGGATTGATCTTTCTTGATCATTCCATTCCATCGAATTGATCATTTGGATCATTCGATTCCAGTGGATCAATCTATTCGAGATTGTTCACTTCGATAATCAAATTTCCTTTTCCAATTACTTGTTTCATCGTCTCCAATTCTTTGATTCCATCTTAAGATGACTACTCGCAATCAAGAAGTTGACAGAATAGCCAAAGATGTTACTAGGCTCGATGCATTTGCTTCTCAGACTCAAGAAGGTTTGTTAAGTCTCAAATCAGCCTTTGATCAATTGCAAGCTGCATTTGCAAAGATTGAGAAACAGGGGACTATGGCTCCTCGTAATGAAGGGGAGAGAATTTGCAATAACAGGTTAACCAAGGTTGAATTTCCGAAATTCAATGGGGATGATGTGGAAGGATGGTTGTACAAGTGTGAGCACTTTTTCTCTATTGATGAGACCCCTGAAAGATACAAGGTGAGATATGCTGCTGTCCATTTAGAAGGTAGAGCATTGCAATGGCATCAAGGTTTCATGAAATCTACTGGAAAACAAATTTCTGACATCACTTGGGATGAATATACAAGAAATGCTTCCACAAGATTTGCAGCAACCTTAATTGAAGATGCTATGGGTGCACTGAAGGCACTAACACAGACTGATGAGTTAGAAGACTATTGTGATGAATTTGATTTGTTATTGAACAAGGTGACCTTGCCTGATGAATACACAATCAGTTTGTTCATAGAAGGCCTTAAACCAGAAATTAAGTGTCATGTAAGAATGTTTAAGCCAAAAACATTAAGAGAAACATATTCTTTGGCAAGAATGCAAAATCAGTCAAATAAGGTACTTGGTTTAGCGAGTACTAGTGGTACAGGATCTTCTAACCACAAATACAGTTCCTCAAAGACTAACAACTTGACCAGCATTGGGAAGCAACCTGTGTTGCCAACTCCTGTCAACACAGTTCCTTCTAATGCTATTATGCCAAAGAAGGTAAGTAATAAATACTTGGATGATAAAAGAGCAAAAGGGAGTGTTTCTTTTGTAATGAGAAGTATGTGGCGGGTCATCGTAGAGTTTGTAAGGGAAAGAAACAATTGTTCTTGATTGAGGTTGAAGAATATCAAGAGGGAAATGAGGATCAATCAATAGAGGAGGAACTGATTCCAGGTATACCACAAATTTCATTAAATGCATTAATGGGAATTCCATCTTATTCAACCATGCAAGTAGTGGGTATTGTTGGAACCAGATATGTTTACATCTTATTGGACAGTGGATCAACCCACAATTTCATGAGCAAAACTCTAGCTCAGAAATTAAAATGTCCAATCACACAAATTCCCAATGTGCAAGTAACAGTGGCTGATGGTAACAAGGTGGAATGTGTTAACCTGTGTAAAGATTTTCAATGGGTCATGCAGAGAAATTGGTTTACAGCTGATATGATGGTCATTGATTTAGACAATTATGATATTGTCTTAGGCATACAATGGTTAGAAACATTGAATGACATAGTGTGGAATTTCAAGAACCTCACTATGAAATTTAATGTGGCTGGCCAAGATTTTGAATTAAAAGGAACAAAAAGGAGAAATGTGGGCCTATCTTCTATGGAGAAGATTACAAGTTTGATTCAAGATGAAGAGAAGGCGGTGCAAGCTCAATTGTTCATGATTCAAGATTCAGCTGGTTCCCAAAGCATGTATCAACCAATGATCAGTAATGGACAAGAAAATGATGAGTTGTCTGAATTGTTAAAGGATTATGAAGATATTTTTGATGTTCCAAAAGGGCTACCCCCTGCAAGACCATTTGATCACAGGATTGTGCTCAAGGATGAAAAGGCCAATCTAAATTTGAAGCCCTATAGATACCATAGTGTTCAGAAAGATGTAATTGAGCAAATGACCCAAGAGTTATTGGATTCTGGGGTGATTAGGCACAGCAGCAGTTCATTTGCAGCACCTGTGGTCCTTGTAAAGAAGAAAGATGGATCTTGGAGGATGTGTGTTGATTATCGAAGACTGAATGAAGCCACAGTGAAAGATGTTTTTCCCATTCCTCTAATTGAAGAATTGTTAGATGAATTACAAGGGGCTGTGATCTTTTCAAAGTTAGACCTTAGATCAGGCTATCATCAGGTGAGAATGTATGAACCTGACATTCATAAGACTGCATTTAAAACTCATCAGGGCCATTATGAATTCCTAGTGTTACCTTTTGGTCTAACAAATGCCCCGGCTACATTCCAGTCCCTAATGAATGCTACCTTTAAAGATGTTTTAAGGAAGTGTGCATTAGTGTTCTTTGATGACATATTAGTATACAGCAAAAACTGGACTCAACACTTGACTGATTTAAGGACTGTTTTGGACCTAATAAGGCAAAACTCCTTAAAAGCAAAGAAGTCTAAGTGTTCTTTTGCTGGTGAAAGAGTTGACTATTTGGGGCATATCATTACCAAAGATGGGGTATCAACTGATCCTGCCAAGATTAGTGCAATACAGGAGTGGCCTACTCCTATCAATGTCAAACAATTAAGGGGATTTTTGGGTCTAGCAGGATATTACAGGCGCTTCATTAAGGATTTTGGGATCTTGGCTAGACCTTTGATTGATTTGTTGAAGAAGGAAGGATTCAAGTGGAATGAGTTAGCACAACAGGCATTTGAGCACATGAAACGTGTACTTAGCTCCCCACCAGTATTAAAGTTGCCTGATTTTTCAAAAACTTTTGTCATTGAAACAGATGCCTCAACCAAAGGTATGGAGGCAGTTTTAGTGCAAGAAGGCCACCCCTTGTCCTTCATTAGCAAGGCTTTCTCTAATAGACAACAAAGTTTATCTGTCTATGAGAAAGAATTACTTGCCATCATTATGGCAGTAAAGCATTGGCACCATTACTTGGTAACCAAACACTTTATGATCAAGACTGATCATCAAAGTTTGAAGCACTTACTTGAACAGAAGATAGTAACCCCTTTACAACAGAAATGGCTGTCTAAGATGCTGGGATATGATTATGAGATTTGTTATAAGAAAGGGGTAGAGAATGTGGTGGCAGATGCCTTATCAAAAGTACAAGGTATGACATTGTTTGAAATAAGCATTAGTGCAGTGAATCCTGTACTATGGCCAAGAATCCAAGAATCATGGCAAAAAGATCCTATCACCAAGGATCTAATTGACAAATTACAACAGGGAATAGTGGTCCAAAATAGAACTTGGGATGGGAACATGTTGAAGAGGAAGAATAAGCTGTTGATAGCTGATGATAAAAAGCTAAAAAATGACATTATTGCTCTTTATCATTCATCTCCTATGGGGGGTCATTCAGGAGTAATCCCTACCCAAGCAAAGATCAAAAATCTATTCTATTGGAAAGGTTGTGCTAGAGATATACAGAGATTTGTTAAAGAATGCTCTGTCTGTCAAAGAGCTAAGTATAAAACAGTAGCCTACCCTGGCCTACTTCAACCTTTACCTATTCCTACAACCATTTTTAGTGACATCTCTATGGATTTCATCTCCGGATTACCTAGAATCCAAGGTAAAGATACAATTATGGTGGTAGTGGACAGGTTTACTAAATATGGTCACTTTATATGTTTAAGCCACCCCTATACAGCAGCTAAAGTAGCCAATGTGTTTTTAGATAATATCTTTAAAATCCATGGAAATCCGGCCACCATTGTGTCTGACAGAGATCCAGTGTTTGTTAGTGCTTTTTGGCAAGAATTTATGAAGCTCCAAGGGGTCAAATTGGCAATGTCATCAGCCTATCATCCTCAATCTGATGGGCAGACAGAGGTACTGAACAGATGCCTAGAGACTTATCTAAGAAACATGTGTATGGATGCTCCTTTAACATGGGTCAAATGGGTGCCTCTTGCTCAGTGGTGGTATAATACCTCTTGGCACTCTTCTATTAAAATGTCTCCCTATGAAGCTTTGTTTGGAATCAAACCAAACCTTCATATTCCCTATATACCGGGTGATACCCCTATAGCTGCTGTGGAAGAATTACATAGGGAAAGGGAGGCTATGATACAAAAACTAAGGATGAATTTGAATTCTGCAAGAAACAGGATGAAACAACTCTCTGATGTTCACAGAACTGATAGAGAATTCCAGGTGGGAGAATGGGTCTATGTCAAACTGCACCCCTTTGTTCAGAATTCCTTAAAAACTCATCATAATAGGAAGCTATCACCTAAGTACTTTGGGCCATTTCTAATCCTTCAAAGGGTGGGAAAGGTAGCTTACAAGTTGGACCTACCAGATTCTGCTCAAATCCACCATACTTTTCATGTGTCTTTACTCAAGAAAGCTCATGGGTCAATTACACCTACTACTGCCTTACCACAGGGTCCAAGGTTTATACTACAACCTAGAGCAGTGCTGGATAGGCAGTTGGTTAAACGAGGAACCAAGGCAGCTATGAAGATTTTGGTTCATTGGGAAGGCTTACCTATCACTGAAGCTTCCTGGGAATTTTTAGAAGACATGCAAATTAGATTTCCTGACTTTCCTTTTTGAGGTCAAAATATTGATAAGAAGGGGGTATTGTTACATAATAGAATAGTTTACTAAGTCTAAGGACTAATGTTGTAATAGAATAATAATAGAGGGACTAAAGTTGTAATTGTATATGTGAGAGCATTCACAGTCCATTCCTTATCTTTATCCATATAATTACACTAAAAATCACTACTTCTTCTCTCTCCTTTCAATTAAATAATATATTTTTATACATTTTTCATTACCTTTTCTCTCTCCTTCACTCACAACCACTTTCAAAAATATTAAAAATTTATAAGGATTGTACAGTGATTCTTCAAATATACCAATCCACAATAACATTTTCTCTCACCTTCACTCACAACCACTCAAAATCATTCCATATAATATACCAAACACACTCACATAAATATAAGGCATGGGTTGTGAATGCTCTGAGGTTGTTATGGTAGTTAATAAAAGAACTTACCACCCACAAGCTATGCTTATGCTTGATTTGGGTTTTCCCTCCTTTCTATCCGTGTTTCTCTCAATTCAGGCTAACACAAACCAGTTCTTGTTTCGGGTTACAAATCAATTCCGGTTCCCGAACTGGGTTTTTTCATATCTAATTCCGTGTAATAGGTATTGTTTTCATCAAAAATACTTACCACGTAGATTTTAAAGGTATATATATAATGACCAATGTTTCAATTGCACTACATATACTATGTCAAAGTTCACTTGAAAATAGAATTGCATGATCATAACTAAGAGACCAGAAAACAAGTTTCACATAACACATATTTTGCCATTAAAGGTATTGCTAAACCAAAATTTAATTTTTTTTGTAATCAGGAATAGGTAGCTTTCGGGTATTTCACGCTTTTGAACCAAACCGGTTAGGAATTAGATGCTAGATCAAATACCGGAGCTATGACTCTGGCTGATTCTGTTTCAGGCGGTCCAGACCGGTTTGATTTCCTGCTAAACTAACAAAGATTCATGGTGCATACAATCAGCGATAAACAGTGCTTTATTCAAGTAAAGTTGCAAAGGCAACATTCAGCTTACTAGTGTTCTTTCTCTTCATGATGTATGACTTGATTACGATCTTGAAAAAAAAGCATAATATATTTACAAAAGCGACTTTGCTGTTGTGACACTAGTGCTGTTGTTCAGTACTAGATTCACAATAGCCAATCGAGACGCATATCAAAATCATACTAGTAATATCAACATACTTCATATTTTGTTGCAGGGTAGTAAGGTGACACCGAGTTTTGACTTGGTTAAGCATGGTCAATGGAAAACGGTGATGAGCAAGTATTGTTGTGCCAAACAAAGATCTTCCAAAATGACCTCGGTTTACGCTTTCGACGGGTGTTTGATGTTAACTCTGATTCGGTTCGATGAAGCATCTCCCACATTACTTGAACATCCTTGTACCCACATGTTTGTATATCATCGTGCAGCTTTAAGAGTCCGCGGCCTGTGGAAACAAGAGAAAGAATGGAGATAAGAAGTCTTATACCGAGCGATTATGATAAGTATGCTTAAGTTCTACCATTCAACTTTTTTGAAAACCTTAAAGTGGATAATATAATATTAACCATAACCATAACCATAACCAAATCCAGTAAATTTCATCAATAGCAAAACCATTGATGAGGATATAGAATATTATACCTAAAAAAATCAAATAAACAGAACAACGAGTGAACCGAATACAAACCCAGCCTATTTAGCTAAGTGTCTCAGTGGGGTTGACTCGAGGATGACCAGTATCAGTTAGGCTAATGACTAACACACAGTTTGTCGTCAGTCTGTATCTGAAATTCACACCCCTAGAGGAAGCTGAGCTTCTGCATACTCATAAAGAGATAGAAAAGATAAAGGTAATAAGTTTAATTTGTTTTTAAGTATTATGAAAGTAAGGTTAGTTAAGATCACTAGGATAATCGGATATGGTTGTTACTTGTTAGTTAAAGACTGTAGTTACAAGTCAGCATATCAGTAGTGGGAATCTTTTTAAATATTTTATGGATTAAGAAATGTCAAAAAGTAATTGTTATTAAGAACCACTAATCAGCAAATCAAAATACTCTTTCTTTTTTCTACCACTTGTAATGACTATGATTCTCATTCCTTCATTTTTATGAAAAAGTGTGGTATGTGTACTCTGTGCGTGTCTATGTATATCCAAATAGATTCATAATTACATCATGATGATTAGTAGAAGATTAAGAGAGCGTTTAAATGGACCGAACCATTGAATTTGAACGATTAAACTAAGAACTAGTGATTTCCAGTTTGATTACGAGGTAATGGACTTCAATAAAAATAACCAATGGTTTTGATACAGAATTCATGGATGAAAACACAGTCGATTTAGGTCTCTTTCTTTTGCTGGCCGGCCGGTTTTTAAAGGGTGATTTTCATTTTTAAATTTATAAACTAAATTGTGGATGTCTAAATATACTAAAATTGTAAAATTCCCAACTAAAAAACAAGAATGTGTCCCTAGTCTCTACTTGTCTTGATTATGTGTTAGAATAATTCGACTTCTGGAAAAAAGGTGACCTTTGTCCAATCAAATAAATGTTCAATTATTTATTTTCCACCTAAATATGCACCATATAATTTTGCCAAGCACATAAAAACAAAAGAAAACTAATTGGGAAAATAATTAAATGTTCCTAAAATCATAATGTAAAGTCTGTTAGTATATCTGATCAATAAAATTATGCATATTAACTTTATTATTACGAATTCTATACATGCATAAGAGAATTTTTTGTCTTTTGGTGTGAAAGTAAAAGAATATTAATAATGTGACAAATTAATGAAGATACGGTAAGAAAATAAAAAAATAAAAAAAGGTGCGTATAGCATAACTAAAATTCATAAAAAACATGCAAAATTGAAATTTATGTACTTGTATTGTTACTATGGAAGTAAAAATAAACATAAGTGTATAGTTTTTTAAATATGTTAGGCATCAAATCTTTGTTCATTATTTTAAATGTTATTCAAATATTTAGCCCAAATTTATTTCACTTTCATTTAGCAGTTAATCATTTCGGTTTGTGTATAACTTTTTAAGCAAAAAGAAAAGGAGTGAGGTTATTTCAAAAGAAAATATCATTATTAATCATTTCAAGCATAAGAAAACAAGTATCTAATTTAATTCGGTGGAACATCCTTATCCAGGGAAATTTCACCTCCTTAACTTCAGTTATCATGATTCATTCTTAAAATTATAATGATTATTTCACATATAAATCTATTATTCCTTTGAGAATTATGCCATTATCATAGTTAGTAGTTTCGATACAAAACCAATATTTAAACTTTAATATTTTAGTCAAGACACACCATCAAACCACCCAAATGTCCTCTTGAAAACAAACTTAGACCCACGTTGATATACAGTTCAGATTTTTTATGCAATTATGTGTTATCTTTATTTTGTATGTGTTAAAGATTTATATCGTATAAAATAATATAAAATCAAATCAAAGAAGACAAAAAAAAGTACTTTAAAATCATCTTTGGAAACCAAAAAAGAAATAAAGTTAAATTAATATCAATTTGATCATGACAACAGAAGAAATCACCGTTCAAAAGCACGTATAAACGCAATAAAGTATATATCACAAAGGCGACGTATTCAACACAATCACGAGACTCTATAAAACACTAATAGTTTCAACCATAAAAACTTAAAACATATATTATTTATTAATACATACTAAAAACATTGTATAAGAACTGAAATTAAAAATCACCGACTGAACTTTCAGATCAAAAATTTTCAAAAAAAAAAAAAAAAACTTTCAGATCAAAATCGTGTTAAAAATCAAAGGTGTCACAATCATGAGTTATAATTTTTTTAAATTTCAATTTGAATATACTTTTTGAAGTTTAACACTTGTCACAATCCCATAAAACGGTTAGATAAATGAATTATATTTAATAATAAGTTGATAACCATTAACAAACTAAAACAGTTGAAATCTCAATATCAAAATCAACTTCACACAAACGTAATTCAGATTATCAATGTAAAAAAATTAATGCTCTTCCAATTTAACTAAAAATTGAAGCTGAAATCCTCGAGTTAAGAACCCTAAGTTCATCACGTCGAGTTAAGAACCCTAAATCACACACGATCAGTAAAATTTTCAAAAATCAAATCAATCGTCACACGAGCAAAATCATCAATTCGAGTAAAAAAATCTAAATTACGCTAAATCAGTAACAACTCAAAAACTCAAATCAATCATCACACAAACAAAATTCACCAATTCGAGTTAGAAATCCTAAATTACGCTAAATCACGCTCGATCACCAACAATTTCAAACATCAAACAACTCATCACAACCAAAACTCATCAACTCGAGCTAATTCAACCTCAAAACACTCGTTAACCTTCCTACAACTCGATCAATCACCAAATTCACCACATAACTCAGATCGTTCACTAAAAACCAAAACCACAGAGACGAAGAACACACTAACCGTTGTTTCGCGACTTCACACGAGCAGCAAATGCGAGCCACACACGTCTCACCGGAAACACCATCTTCTGCAACCAATTCATGAGCTTCCACTTCCGATTCCGATTCCGATTCCGACTCCGATTGTTCTTCTTCTTCGTCCGATCTCCTCGTCTGAGTTGACTCGGTACAATCCTCCTTAACCAGGCCAGTACTAGTCCTTTTCAATCGCCTCTCTCCCTCCTATATATAGAGGAAGAGAGACAATACATATACGTATATGTATATGTATCTATATGTGTATGTATATGTGTGTGTGAGAGAGAGATAGAGAGAGGTTTCTTGAAGGTGAATTCAGTTGTTGTATAAGCAGAGGTTTGTTTTGATTTCAGTGTGTGTGTGAGAGAAGAGTGTGGGTGAAGGGATGCATATATAGAACAAGGTGAAGGTGAAATTAGATATGGGTTTAAAGGGGGACTAACGTACAAGTGGTGGAGCGCGTGGTACAAGTGGTGTTGCGTGAGGAGTAATTGATGGCCGGTTTTGCTATTTATTGTTGGGGGTGTAGGAGATAACTTTAGTTTGTAATTTCACCGTCACGTAGCACGATTTAAATTCATTGTTGAGTTTTTTAAGTAAAGATATATTGACTTTACTTTAATATTATTTATTTTTGGAATTAGGCTGGTTTGAAAGATTTATAGAGGTTAAACTATGCATAATGTTTGTATAGTTAAAATGTCATTTAAATGACATGTAGTTAAAAGTCATTTTACTAATGTTTTTTTTAAATCAATTGTAGTTAATTAATTTTTGGAGCCCCTATTTATACAACAACAGTATAAGAAAAGTTGTGTTTGATGCTCTGTAAATGTAGAGCCCCTTTTAATTATATTGTGATGATGTTTGGAGCCTATGTGATCATATTTAAAACCTTCAAAATGTCCATTACGTGTGGTTTTAACTATGCGATCGCCTCTACTTGTTACCACTTGTTTGTGTGTTTTTATGACGTGTTATCCGTTTCTATTATACCTTCTCACCTCTTCTTTAGATATTTGATAGTTTACTTTGATTATTTATGTTTCGATTCATCGATAGAAAACTATCATTCTAATGTTTTATATTGGTTGTTTTTGTACCATATTATTTATGTTTGTAACAAATTTGATAAAAAGGAGAAAATAATGATTTTTATCAGAAGAAAGAAAGGTTTATTAATTACATACATGTAAATAACAACTAACTAAATAGCTTAACTGCCAATGTGGGGCTAGCCTACTTGGTAGAGACTTTCCTTTTAAAGGGGAGGTAATGGGTTCAAACACAGACATGGTGTAACTTGGTGTAATTTAGGAGTAGGAGTATGATAGATTTGCCGTTTAAAAAAAAACTAAATAGCTTAACTATCTAACTAACTAACTACCCAAGTAACAAAGAGTACAAGAAAGTAAGCCACGCGTACAAGTATAACAACTACACTTAATGAAACCAACATCTCTATCCTCATGTTAGAGGCATGGTCTCTTTACAACATATCTTCTCATACCAATAATTTATATGCATCTGAACCATTTCGGGAGATTTTTTAGATTTGTGTTTAGTAAGGTGATTATTATGATATAAAAACATAGATAACGGTTTGAATAAAATCATACTAAAGACGGGTTTTTTTAAGAAAAAAGGACATGTATGTATGCATCCTGATTTAGCATAGAAGATAAACACAAGTAGGTGTAAGAATATACGATACGTATTCTCATTGAATTTTAACTTTACTCGTGTCTGATTCCATCGACTTGGCATGCATCACTTAAAGAGGTGGAAACTCAAATACGGATATGGACCATATGGTCACCGGTTGTCGGTTACATTTGAAATTGACGAGGAAGTCTTGTACATCCTATCAATGTAGAATACATTCTAAATATTCGATCTTGTTTATTAGTCACCACTCAAAATAAAAAAAAATGTTTTATTGATTGTAAAAAGGTATCACTTACATAGATAAGGGGAATGTTGCTTTTCTTGATTATTCCTTTATCAAGTTTTAATATGCACTATAGTTATTTTTTATTTTTTAACGGTGTTTGACCCAATATCCAAGTGAGTCTTTCAAAAGTTTAACTTACTAAAATTATGGGTATAGATGTAAACATAAAATTGTTTTTTATTCAAAATGAATTGAATATATGCAACCATGATATATTTCTAATCTTCAGATATAATTTGTAAGAATTTCGTTGACTGATAAATGCACTATATGTGTGTTAGATATAATAGTTACTATAGTTGCTATAAAAATAAATGACTACCTGATATCAATAACATGTTATAGTAAGTACTATTTAACAATTAGTGAAAAGCATTGTATATTTTTACAATAGATACAAATTACTAGAAATAGTTTAGGTGAAGCATCGTTTCATGTTGTGTGTTTTTTAGATATTTTGGCCATTTTGAGCAACATCTTTAATCATATGTACTTAATGACAAATTTTATTTAATTATCTTTCTTTTTCCTAATCTAAGGTAAAGTTCATTAATATTTCAAAAACTAAAACTTGTAGTTAAAGTGTTTATCTAAAAACCTTCAAGGTATAAGCTTGATTATAAGCTACTAGCAAAGCAATACCGGAGTACATAAAATGAGAGAAATAAATGTTTATATCGTTGATTAGTGTATAATATGATGAGATAAAATATGATGCGTGTGTATTGGGAAGAGCAACTTATGGAACAAAGCTAATTAATAATATGAGTTAAGTTCGATTTTACTACTTAGTTTTGTTGTTAATAACACTTTCCTTTTAAAAGATTAAAAACATCAAATTATCTCCAAAAGTTTTATATGTTGTTTCAATTTTAGTTTAAAAATTTATTAGATGTTTTAAATTTATCCAAAATAATAAACTTTTAAAGTGAAACTGAAACAACATATAAAACTTTTGAAGGTAAATTGATATTTTGGAGGAAAATTATTACTTTAATGAAACTTTGGGGATCAAAATTGAAATTGACTCTTTTAATATTTATGGTTGATAATCATAATAATAATAATATATAATCATAAATTATATTTATATTATTTATAACATATGTGAACCATTTTAGGAGATTTCTTAAATGTGTATTTAGTACAGTGATCATAATGATATAAAAACCTAACAGTTTGAATAAAATCATATTAAACACTAGATGTATTCATGTTAAACAAAAAGAATACATGTTAGCGCATCTTGATAATTACGAAAAACGAAAAACTAAAAACGACCAGATATAAGAATATACGACATGTATTCCCATCGAATTAAAAATTCGCGCGTGTTTGATTCCATCAACTTAGACATGTGGAAATTCAAATACAGATATGGTCACCGATTGTTGATGCCATTTAAAGTGGACAAGGAAGTCTCGTAAGTCCTATCAACATAGAATACATTCTAAGTACCCGATTTTGTTTATTAATCAACATTGAAAGTAAAAGATTTTTTTTTAATTGTAAAAGGTAGCAAATATATGGATAAGAGGAATATTGCTTTTCTTGATTATTCCTTTATAAAGTTTTGATATTAATTTAATTATATTGCAACTTCAGTACATTTTTAATCTTCAAATTATACTTGTAATAATTTCGCCAACAAATTAAACGCACAATATGTGTATTAATAATGAGAAGTTATTATAAAAAATTAGTAATCAACTAATTTCGTTGATATTCTAAATGATTACTGTGCGACAAATCAGTGAAGAACATAGTATATTTTCACAATAAGTACATATAATTAGAACACAGTTTAGTAAAGTTGATATCATATCATGTTGTGTTCTCAAGATATTTTGTGCAAAATCTTTAATCATATTCACTTAATGTCAAACTTTAATCAATTACCTTTTATCCTAATCTTACTCGTTAAGATTTTAAAATTAAAGCAGATAAATTGGTCCGACCAATTAAACTAAGACCACAAAAGACAAAGGTTCTTATAAGTTAATCGAACAAATACGAATATAAAAGTTTTCAGCAACTTCGACAATGCTATAAAACTAAAATACTATTTATTCTTACATTATTCATTTGTTGGCCGATCCATTTTCAAAACCAATTCAACGTTAGACCATAAACGGTGAACCGTTGTATCCGCCGGTTCAAAGTTTGGCACTATTTATAAAATATCCGTTACAACTATTGTCATGGTTCAAGGTAAATTTGTTATCAAGACATAAAAGGATTGCATGTTATTATAGTATGCATTATTATCATCTATTTTAGTTTATTTAGGGTTCTGCTGAGGAATCGCAGATGTTTTTAGGGGGAAACCGGACCTAACTGTCATGGTTATGCCTAACCGTGAGGGTTTAAAGCCTAAAGGTCACGGTTTGGCCAAACCGTGACAGTTTGGCAAAACCGTGACAGTTTGAGATATTTTTTTGAATCAAAAGGTCAAGGTTTGGTCAAACCGTGACACTTTGAGATATATTAAAAATAATATTTTTATATTAAAAATAATATTTTTTATAATAAAAATAATAATATATTTTTATACTAAAAATAATAAACATGTAATTATATTGTGTAAAAAGAAAATAAAACCTCACGCATACGTACGTGTACAAACAGTGACGTTTTAAAGCTACCCTAAACCATCTCTAAATAGATTAGGATCATCTATATAATAATAATAATGATGATGATGATAAAAAAATAATAATATACGCTAATAAAAATAATAATAATAATAATAATTTTTATGTTTGATTGTATTTGTTTGGTTGTTTGTAATGGTAATTATATAGATCTTTGTAATTTTGATAATGTTAATTGTATATGTATGAACCAATTTATTGTATATAATGTTTATGATAATTTCTATATTTATTTTTATATATAAAGTCATAACGTCATAAAAAAACAAACTCAGTAATGTGATAAAATAAAAACACAACCGATGTTTATGATAATATCAATATTCGTTTTTATATCTTTCGTCGAGTCTAAGCGATGACAATCAAACAGAAAAAATACTCGTAATATGATAAAATAAAAATAAACACAAAACACAAACTCTTATGTCACGATTAGGTTCAACCGTGTGATAAAATAAAAATAAACACAAACTAGTATGATTAAAAAAATTAAATATTATACCCAATATGTACCGTGACATATACACCACCAAAACTATAAAACCCACTCCCAATAATTAACCCAATCCACTTCCAATAATTAACCCAGTCCACTTCCAATAATTAACCCAATCCCGAGGTGCAGAACATTCTCTGAAGCCTAAACTGTCACGGTTAGGCGGAACCGTGACCTTTAGGCGTCAAACCATCACGGTTAGCCCAAACCGTGACGGTTAGGTCCGGTTTTCTCAAAATTTCATATGATGCGTCTAAAATTTCCGTTTATTTATTTTTGTAAGAAAAATGCTTTTAATATTTTTTAAAAAAAAAGAAAAATGCTTTTAATGAGTTTTCTAATCATATTATTGGGGAAACGTGACACGTTTACAAAAGGTTTGTAGGGCCATTCTTATTTAGTGGATGATTTGGATCTTACTTTTTATTGCATGGTCCCCTTTGCTTTTTTATGGGGTCATTGACTTTAATCTGTGAAGCCAGGATAAATGTTCCAAATAAAACCCTAGACTCATCTTGATTTACCCTTTATGCTCTTAGTTTTAGGATGTATTATTGACACCCTTGGGGTTTCTCATAATGTCTATCTTCTTAGTTTATCCTTTTGGTTATATGTTTAATGCATATGTTTAGAATGCCCTTAGCAATGTTTTCAGCACTGACTCAAATATCGAATCGCCCGTCTTATTGATCCATTATTCGAACGATAACAAATGGATGACGTCTTAAATACTAAAATGTACTTATTTAATTTTGTAGAACACATAAAAACACCTAGATTTACACTTGAAACATTTAAACCAATAGAATACAAATATTAGACTATTAATCTATTAACTGGTAAATGAGTTAAAAAAGAAAAAGAACAATAAAGAAAAGTTAAAATATGGTTCACCTGGTTCGGTCCAATATTAGAGGAACATAGTTTACTTCTGGTCGATTTGCATATATCTCTAATCCTGTATCTGGTTTTGGCAAATAGCTTAACTATATGTGTGCACAAAAGTTGATTTGGTTCATTTTTATGCTTTGCTGATATTGAAACCGATGGTTTGACTATAGGAATTCATGCAATCAAAATCGAAACAAGTTATCAGTTTTCGGTGGGTCGGTTATGGAGGTCGGCTTCCTTATTATTATTTTTTTTGAGTGCTTATTTTGAAGTTGTAGGTTGAAGTCTTTGGACATGCTCCAAACATATATATACATGGAAAATGCATGAAATTATACTTCAAATACATGGAAATACATGAAAAACACATGAATATATAGCTATCGGTTTGGGTACGATTATTTCGGTTATGGAAGAAAAGGAAAATCAAAAACCATGTCCAAATGGTTCATTTTGGCCCTATCTTAACCGTAACAGGTCAATTAAATCATATTCAATTATTTTTGATCGATTTGGTTTCATTTTCTTTTCAATTATCGGTTGTATGCCTATCACTAGTTAAGTACAAAACCAATTGTAACAAAACACTCAAAAGCCAAGTTTTTTTTTAACAACATGCTCAATATACTCCTACCTACATTATAATCTCATATAGGACCTAAAATTGTACTACTTGGTTAAAAGAAAATCTATTTACAACTTGGTACCCCTAAATTAAAGGCTTACAAACTTACAATTAATTAGAGATAACATGAATGGTACAGTTTTAGTTCTTCGTCTAGGTTTAAATTTTGATTCAATATTAGTCTAAAAATTAATCTTGATTCAATAGCTACACGTCTTTTAGTTCTTCGTCTAGGTTTAAATTTTGATTTTAACATAACGAACGAATAGGTTAAAATACCTATCAAATTATGTTTGATAGCTAATCCACAGACAATTTAAAATAGTTACGGACATTTTCGCATTCAAGTAAAAATTACAAATATATATGTGTAATTAGGCTCAATAAAAAAATCCAGTTGAGTTATATAAACTAGATATTTGACATATCTTGAAGCATACATTTGTACTCACACTTGATATATAGATACTGAGTTGAGCTCGGATTTAGTTAGTACATTATTCAATAGATCATGAGTCGTTATTAGTTTTACGATGGAAAACCGAAGGAGAATATAAGATAACTACATGGGTCTAAGTAGTCAAATTCTTGAAGTTTGGTGTTTGAAAAGGAACCAATGTAACAATACAAGCACCATTTGTGGACACTCTTGCCTTAGGGGCTGTTTGGGAGTGTTTTTTTGAAACTTCTTTTGACTTTTGGAGGGGTGAAAAGACCAAAATGTCCCTCCAAAAGTCACCAGAAGTTAAAAATTTTAACTATTTTTAACTTCTGGTGACTTTTGGAGGGACATTTTGGTCTTTTCATCCCTCCAAAAGTCAAAAGGAGTTGCCAAAAAGCACTCCCAAACAGCCCCTTAGTTACCGGGCGGTTTGACCGTTTGACTTTTATTTTGTTTGGGACCTCGTTATGTCCCCAAATCCATTGCAATCCATATGCAATATTTATAAATCATGGTACATTATGAGAATTGATAACCACATTATATTTCCAACAATTTTTCACCTTTTCAATTGATTTCATTTCCTTTTCACATTTATGGTTTTTAATATGAATTACTTTATTCTAGAAACTTTTTTAGTAAAATTAATTAACAAAGTTGTGTTTTATGTTTTAGAATGACTGAATGAGAATTTACAACAAAACAATGTTGTAACAAGTATATTATGTCTTATTTCCCATCTAAAAGGTTGTTTGGATTGTTGGTTTTTTGACGTGCATACTAAGCTTTGGGCTAGAACACATGTATCTAGCTCAAAAATGTACGTTAAAAAAATTATATATGCTCAAACTTGACTCGAGATTGAATATTAATTATGATATGGGGAAAGTTTAAAAGAAATGGGGAACATTTAAAAAGAAATATAGTGCTTTAAGAAATCATCTAGCCATGTGAACTTACCTTCATTTTGCATGAAAGATAAAGTTACCTAATGTAGGAAGTTATTTTCTCAAGGTAGCACACTTTCTTTTTTGCAGAAAAATAAAGTATTTTAGAAAAATATATTAAGTTATCTAATAAAAATGTTTTCCTTTGCAACTTCGGGTTTTACAAAATTTCTATTAGATTATTAAATGTGGAGAGGCTACAAACGAATTATAGTTTATAGATAGATTACAGAAAGAGTTATTGTTTACTCAAAGTGGTGGGACTACCGACTATTGCTTCAATATTTTAGTTTGAAAGGAGCCAAACATGTGGAAATAACTCAAAATAGTATAAATGAAAAAAAATAGTTACATATTAAGTGTGTTATTTTAAATGTGTGAATCACGTGATGAACTTGGTAGATAGAAAGTGAATAGTTAAATGGGTTGAGCTTTGTAATTTTACCGTTAGAAGTAACATATAATCTGTTTACACTTGTTTTTAATCCATTTATAAGTGTAATTGGCTTCTAGTTGTTTAGAGATCCACTGGGATGAGTAAACCCAACCCTCAAATGATTAGATCAAGAGGATTTTCGATAAGGCTTCCTCTAAGCCGCCAAGACTTACGAACATGCGACGGTGGACAAAGCGATGATAACAAGAACTTTGTGACATAAGCCAAGTAACATACACACCTTAGTTTTTTCCTTTTTTTAAACGATTGCAATGATATTATTAAAAGACAACTAGCTGGCAAAAAAACAAACTACAAACATAACATCAGGTTTTTGAGCCACTCGTTCCAAATTAGGATCCAATTACGGTTTCTATTCACGAATCAAAGAAAGATATAATGCATGATAACATCAAAAGCATAAACATTCTACTTGGAATTTCTATCATATATGATATCATTTTGAAGCTTTCAGATAATCCATCATGCCACAAAGAACACAACCTTAATAAACTCCTTTTTTCTTTAACGAAAAATGAGAGATATCAATCCAATCAATTAGCGAAGCTGGCGACCTATCTGATGAAAGCAAAGTATATATCCAACCATGCAACAATCTTGGACCATAATAATGACATATTATTACAGTAACTGAAGAGATGCACCAACTCAGGGTCAATATCACAAAAAAGGCCACAATATAGATTAGAGTATCCAAACCCTTAAGAGTCCAAGTTTAGCCGAGTTGGAAGTCTATTTTTGAAAACTCTCCACACACATATATTGTTACTCCATCTCCTTCGTTTTGAACCAATGACCTTCCTAACATCTTTTATCGAAAATTCTTGAACCCCATCCAACTCCCAAACCCATTTGTCTACACTATGATCTAACTGAATATGCATATTCAGTTAGATCATAGCATATGCTCCAAAGACGAGAGAGAGCGAAATTTTTAAGCGTATTCGTCAACCTTAGTGATGAGACATATCATGACTAGATTCTGAGCAATTATGGTATGTTAATCATATTAGATATATTAGTGTAATTGGATTGACTAACGACCAATGTGATTATAATATCTATCAAACAAGTCAGAATGTGCGCAGTGTATACTTGTTTGAGTTTATTTTGATTTTTGATTTTGGAAACCTCCTTAGGAGGCAAAGCCCCTAAGTAATGAGGGTTCCAAGGGGGCAACGCCCATTGACGGGATTCCGGAGGCAACACGCTGGGAGCGGCGTCCAAGGGCAGGGGCGGCTCAACAGTTTAAAAAAATAAGCTAGGGCTTTAGGCCCACCCATTCTAATAGGCCACCAAAACATAATTTTTATTATATAATTTTCAGTCTACGCCCAGAATAAACTAATAAAAAACTGAATGAATGAATGAAAGAAAGAAGGAAACCTAGGTCGACAGGTCGTAGATCTTCAACACATGCTATTGGTCAATTCCTGATTGGGGGTTGGGGCGGGGAAGTTGAAACGAAGAGACGAACAAAGCCATAAGGTTAAGATGAACAACCGCGAACCTTCGATTTCATCATTCACCTACGATTTTGCTTTCCCCAAGCGAACCCAGCCACACAAAACTTCGATTTCTTCACTGGTGTAACGAATAAAAGACCCCTAACCTTCGTTTGCTTCTCTAATTTCATCCAGTGGAATCACGATTTGCTTCTTTGATTTCGTTGCAATTAAGAAGCCTTTAAACTTTGATTTCATCCGGACATCTAGTAGAGTAACGGACTCACGATTAGGTACTAGGCTGAGCGGGTTCTCTGATTGATTGATTCTCTCCCTAAATAAGGTAAAGTGCTTCATGTATTGCTAATTGTT
The DNA here is from genome assembly GCA_024085815.1 of Flaveria linearis. Classification (NCBI taxonomy): domain Eukaryota; kingdom Viridiplantae; phylum Streptophyta; class Magnoliopsida; order Asterales; family Asteraceae; genus Flaveria; species Flaveria linearis. Next base: position 95,060 of record JABSNV010000379.1, read on the forward strand.
TTTCTTTAATTCTTTGTTCTAGCGACAACTTGTTAATTACTAATTGTTCTAAATTTGTTTTAGCTTTGTATATGCTTCTATTTATTTGATTTGCAAATTGCTAATTGTTTATTTGTTTTAGTTTTTTTACTTGTTATAGTTTATATTAGAATATAAAATCATTGAATCAATTAGGATTTGCTTTGAATAAACTGATTTAGGAATCAACTAGTGCTTGTGCTTCAAAACATAAGACGGTTTTAAAGATAAAGTTTTAAAAGGCCTCCGTTTTAATTTTCGCTTTAGGTCTCTAAAAACGTTGAGACGCCCCTGTCCAAGGGGCAGACCCTGCAAATGTCAATTTCAAAGCAAAGTTGGTCATGTTGCATCTCATATAGTTCTTGAAACACACATAAACATACATTACGTTCTTGGTTTTGAGTTGTATCCGGTTGAGATATTCGGGTGAATGATCAAATAATTTCGATCTGAAAATGATCTTTAAGACTCTCAGATTATCCAAGTTTGATTTCAATTTATATATAAATCCTTTACAAGATCGGACGATTGGTCTCCTTTGCCGTCTATTTTCTTTGTTTTTACAACCTTAAATCCAAATCACTCAATCTCAAACTTGTGACCTAAATGAGAATAAGGGATGGATTCTCGTACGTGTCCATGTATATGTTTAATGTATTAATCAAATACATTGCCATTTAATTAAACTTTTCTTCTTACATATTATATTACTTGCAATTAGATTCATTCTTGTCAGGTACGCTATTATCCTTTCTAAGCATCTATGTGTGCATTTTTTGTATATGAATAACTAGTTTTAGAAAACCCGTGTATTACACGGGTTGAATAAATAAAATATTAATATAATAAACTTATGAAAAATAAAATGATATTTTAAATATTATATGACTGAAATTACATATAAGTAAATACTATAAGTAATAAAACAGTAATATCAACATTTTATAACTTTGTTATTAATTTTTTAAAAAATAATATTTTGTTTTAAAACAAATCGTATAAAAATATCATTTTTTAAAATATTTTATTATCATAACTCCTAAACTAAATTATTATTGGTTTTTAAATAATTTACTTTTTAAAAATAGTAATTTTATAATATATCATATTTTTAACAAAGTTTGATATTTTAGAAAAAAAATATTACTTATAAAAATTTATTTATTTTGAAATAACATTAATAACAAATATTTTTCTTAATTTATAAAAAAAATTTAATCTAAAAAGATATTAAATAATATTATTAGTAATTAGGGTAATTATTTAATAAGAGAGAGAGGAGGGAAAATTTGGTGAGAAGAATTGTGGTGGTGACACGTGTCATTCAAGTTACTCTTTTATTATAATATATAGATGAATGCTATTAGTCGGTCATATCTCAGTCAATCTCCATTTAATATTAGTCAATCTCTATTATTGTATTTCCATAAGATGTGTATATATTAGTTAGGAAACCACTCTATCATAGGAGGTTAGTTAGGGATACTTTGTCTATATTTTTGTAATCCTCGTAATGTGCAGAGACAAGAAACATACACACATTAACATGGTATTAGAGCACCACTAAAAACCTACAGCCGCTGCCTTCTTCTTCTGTTCTTTTTTTTTCTTTTCTTGCTCACCATGGATTCTCCACAACATGCTACCGTCAACCCCAAACCCCTTCACCCGGTTTACTCCGTCACTAACATCCAAACCAAAGTCCGCACCCTTGATGGCGACAAGGTCACCTATTCGAACTGGGTTAAACTCTTCAGGCTTCATGCCCTCGGGTATGACGTCCTTTTACACATTGATGGAACCGGGCCCCCAGACAAGTCCGATCCATCTTACGAGACGTGGTGCAAGATAGACGCCATTGTCCTCCAATGGATTTATGGCACTATCTCCGACTCATACTTTAAACGTGTCAGTGACACCGGTTGCACGACCCAACAAGCATGGGATCGACTATACACGGTCTTCCTCAACAACAAAAATGCTCGCGCGGCTACTCTTGAACATGCTTTTACCACTACTACAATGGGCTCATGCTCGTCCCTGAATGACTACTTTCAACACATGAAAGATCTTGCCGAGCAACTCACCGATGTCGACCATCCGGTAAGTGAATCTCGTCTCGTATTACAAATGGTTATGGGTTTACCCGAAGAATACGATACTGTTGCTTCCTTTATTATTCAAGTAGAGAAAACATGGGATGATGCTCGTGAAATGATTGAGCGTGAACAACGCCGTATTGCCGCTCGCCAAACAGCCCTTGCGGCTCATGGTCCACCACCCTCTAACCTAACAAACACCAACAACACACCACCACCACCACAATCATACCACCCTGCCCAAACCTATGACAACCGGAACCCAACCTGGGGTCGGGGCCGAGGCCGCAGCTCTTATCGGGGACGCGGACGCGGTCGCTACTCTTACAACCAAAACACCTACTATCCCTCAAATTCTAACCCAAACCCTTCTCAAACCCATCCCCAAACCTGGTATCCATCTCAACCACCCTGCCCATATCCATCTTAAAGCCCCTGGCAGCCCACCTGGTACCGGCCCACACCAGCTAGCCCATCCCAGCAGCTCGCACTAAACCCGCAGCCCCCTCCTGGCTTCGGCTTAACTACCCAAACAACCCATACCCATATCCACCCTACAATCAGTCCATTCACCAGCCCAATAACCAGCTCCTTTACCCTTCACCTCAAAATGTGGACCCAATGCAGCCTACTGAACTCGGCACGACTCTCTTTGCCTTAACTCTCAGTCAACCAATCCCACAGTGGAACATGGACACCGGGGCGTCATCTCACATTTCTTCGGACCAAGGTAAAATTGATTCCCTTTCATCTAATTCTGTTAATGCAAATATTTTAGTGGGTAATGGCCAATCGTTGCCTATTTTGGGTTCGGGTAAAGGCTACCACAAAACACCCAACACCACATACCATTTAAACAACATACTCTATGCACCCACTGTTGTTAAAGACCTTATTTCCGTCCGCAAATTTACCTGTGATAACCTTGTTTCTGTTGAATTTGACCCTTATGGTTTTACATTGAAGGTGTAAGGCCCACCTTTCTCAGGGGGACCTCACAGTTGGTCATTTACAGCTTAACATTGGTTTAAGACAATCATTTACTCATATATGTATATATATATATATGTATATATATATATATATATATATATATATATATATATATATATATATATATTGGAGCGAAAATACTGTAATTTCAATTCATTACAAATAAAATATAAACATTGTCTTTAATCCTCAAAACTATTTAGGAGTCCTTTGTTTAGCTTTTCTTCTTCATAGATGCCAGTCTTCTAGTGCCAAGAAGCTTCAATCCCATGCCTCTATTCCATAGCTCTACTCTTACCTGTCAACTAATATGCATACAAAAGTCAGCTTCGCTGAGTGAATTCTAGGTTTACTTTGCTAAATAACTTTCGTAAGAGATATTAGCTTTATAAGTTGAAAATAATCATTGTGTATCACAATATAAGTACACACAGGCTATCACTTTATCAATACTTTATCATTTATTATTATTTATTACTCTTCTTTATCCGTCAATTCTCTGTCACAATCGGTGCCTAGGCTCGCCTAGGACTTTAGCGACATGCCAATTAAGGGCTTACTGTCGTACCCGATCAGGCCATTATTGTCATGCCAATTCAGGACTTACTGACCTGCCTGTTCGAGCATACTTTATCACTTTATCACTGATGAGGGCACAACGAATGCAACCCTCCTTTATCAATTGTTTGCAAGGCTTTACTTTATCACTTTATCAAGGTATATGGTATGGGCCCAATAACAATTCTTTAAGTTTCACTTATATCTTTAGTTTTCACATACACTTAACACATAATAAGAAGCAAACTCTTAGTCTAAGCATTCACATTTCATCAATCATGAGAGATAAACTAGATAACTGACCCGCCGCGGGACAGCGGGGGTTCGAGGGCGGCAGCCCCTGATAGCGGGGTTCTAGGGGCGGCAGCCCCTAGTGGGGTCCAAGGGGCAACGCCCCTGGCTGGGGCCGAGCTGCCAGGTCAGCGCGCCCAAAAATTATTTTGTACTATTTAAATGGCACATTTTACTTTAGAAAATTTTATTTTCTTGATAAAAGGTCTTAAAAACCATTCTTATAAAAGTATGTATTTTAGTATGCATATCACCCCAAAACATTAAAAACGGGTAAAGGAGGGGTCTAGAACTCACCTGAACTTGTCCAATAGCTTAAATTCTAAGCCACTTAAGCTATAGCCTGAATACTCTAGCTGCACGAGAGTTAATATGCAAAAACGTCATTTTCTTCATAGTTTCGCCTACAGTTTTGCTTGTAGTTTCGCTGCCAGTTTCGCTGGCAGTTTCGCCACCAGTTTCGCTGGGCAGCACTTCTGCTAGTTTCGCTAGACAGATTCGCTGCCTTGAGCGCCCAACTTTCATTGGAATTTCCTAGTTTCGCAATGTCTATAGGTCAGCCTAGTACTTAGCGAACTTATCAGCGAAACTGTAGTTTCGCTGTAGCGAAACTGTAGTTTCGCTGGAATCCCTTTAGTTTCGCTGAATGAATTTAACAGTTTCGCTGGATAAAGACTTAGTTTCGCTGGATCGGGGCCTAGTTTCGCTGGATGAACAGAAATTAAGAACCAGCCCGTTTTTAACCCAAAATCTTAACTTTTTACGTCCAAATCCTTGGTTTACCTTCCATGAAACCAAATCTAAGCTTTTTACACGTTTTCATACGTAAAAATTTGACCTTTATGTGTTTCTTTGAACTTTTCAAAACCCCAAAACCCTAGAATCCGGGTTTGATCTACAGAAGGTCTTAGAGGTCGATTCTTACCTTGTTTTGTTGCTATTTCCTTAGTTTTTGATGCTCCAAACACCCAGCTCTTCAATCCTTCAATCTTCCAAGCTCAAATCATGAGTTCTTCCCACTTTCTCTCTCTACTTTCTCTCTCTACGAAATTGGTGGCTAGGGTTTTAAATGGTGGAATGGATCTGATCATGCATGGTTTAAGGGCTGACTAGGGCCCTTAAACCCACCAAGCCTAGCCCATTAAGGCTAATTTTACCCATAGCCCACTAATTTACCCCTTTATTTCTTAAATTAACCCTTAAAAGCCCATTATTATTAAATAGCCTGTTTTGGGAAATTCGGGGCGTTACAGAATGATCTGAAGACTGGACAACCTCTTTCGTGCCATGATAGCACCGGTGATCTTTATCCGTTCACCCCGCCTCGTCAACGTTTCTTTGCAGCAGAATCAAATAAGTGGCATGATCGTCTTGGACATCCTGGCCCACAAGTTTTAAAATTTATTTCTAGTCATTTTAATATTCCTTGTAATGAACAATCGTTTGCTTTTTGTGACTCGTGCCATTTATCTAACAGTAAACGACTTTCTTTTTCTAGTTCTATTTCATTTACTTATGCACCATTTGATATCATACACTGTGATTTGTGGACATCTCCTGTCCATAGCCATGCATCCTACAAATATTATATGGTTTTAGTAGATAAATTTTCTCACTTTGTTTGGGTTTATCCTCTAAAATTCAAATCTGAAACCTTTCCCACTTTTGTCAAATTTCACAAACATATTCGAACACAATTTCATAAAAATATTAAAGCTTTTTAGTGTGACTTAGGGGGAGAATTCGACAACCATGCATTTCAGAATTTTGCATCCTCAAATGGTTTCACTTTTCACTTCTCATGCCCTCAAACCTCTCAACAAAATGGTCACTCCGAACGGATGATACGTCGTCTTAACGACATCATTCGTGCTCTCCTCACCCATGCTCATATACCTCCCACCTATTGGGTTGAGGCTCTCCACACCGCCACTTACCTCCACAATATTCTACCTACCACCCGCTTAAACTACAACTCTCCCACATTTGCCTTATACCTATGCCACCCCATTCTTGATCATCTACGGGTGTTCGGGTGCGTATGTTACCCAAACTTGTCCGCCACCGAATCTAATAAACTGAACCCTCGGTCTATCCGGTGCATTTTTCTTGGATACCCTCCTGATTTTAGAGGTTATCGCTGTCTTGATCCTTCAACAGGTAAAGTCCATATTTCTAGACATGTCGAATTTGATGAAACATCATTCCCGTTTTCCACCAGCCAATCAAACATGTCCTACGTATTCTTAGACGATGACCCACCTTCCCAAGCCCATTATAATTTCCCATCCTCAGCCCCACCAGCTGCTAGCCCAACCTCCGGCCCAATACCACATCCGAGCCCAATGTCACATCCAACTCCACACCACTCCCCACATAGACATACACCATCTTCCGGCCCAAACCCATTAACCTCAACAGGCCCAAACCATGCCACCCCACCCTTAACAGAACCGTCCCCTGGTCCCTCCAACACATCTCATCCAACCACCATGACTACCAGAGGCAAGGACGGTATTTCCAAACCTAATCCTAAATATAACCTATCGGCTGAAAACATTTCTCCAGTCCCCACATCACACCTTAAAGCCTTAACCGACTCAAATTGGCAACGGGCTATGCAACTAGAATATAAAGCATTAATAGATAATGATACTTGGGAATTAGTTCCACATCCGACTTCACATCTTATTATTCGATGCATGTGGCTTTTTCGCCATAAATTTAAACAGGATGGAAGCCTTGATCGGTACAAAGCCAGACTAGTGGTAAACGGGAAATCTCAGACGGTTGGTATCGACTGCCAAGACACTTTTAGCCCGGTGGTAAAGCCTGCGACTATTCGCACGGTCTTATCCATCACTCTCCATAATCAGTGGCCCATTAATCAACTTGATGTCAAAAATGCTTTTCTCCATGGCGACCTAGAGGAAACTGTGTATATGCATCAACCACCGGGTTTCTATGATGCCACAAGACCAAATCATGTTTGCTGCCTACGCAAATCTTTATACGGCCTGAAACAAGCGCCGCGTGCATGGTTTCAACGCTTCTCAAAATTTATTGTTTCACAGGGGTTCAAGGGAAGCGTATGCGACAGCTCATTATTTGTTTTTCGACATGGTTCACACACGGCATATTTGTTATTATATGTCGACGACATTATCTTAACAGCTTCATCAGATGCCTTGCTTCGGACTATTATCAGTCTCTTATCTCGGGAATTTGCAATGACCGTTCTGGGGACATTACATCACTTTCTGGGTATCTCGGTGCAACGGAACTCTAAAGGATTATTTCTGTCTCAATCTCAGTATGCCCGAGACATCTTGCACCGTGCGAATATGACCGATTGTAAACCATGCACAACACCGGTTGACACAAATTCTAAATTAAGCGCTGATGATGGACCGTTATTACCCGATGGTTCTCTTTATCGGAGTCTTGCCGGTGCACTTCAATATCCAACCTTCACACGGCCCGACATCTCTTATGCGGTTCAACAAGTCTGTTTGTTCATGCATTCTCCTCGGGAACCACATTTCACATTTTTAAACGTATTCTCCGGTACATCAAAGGCATGTTGGATCATGGCCTACAGCTCACCGTCTCCTCTCCATCGTCACTTGTGGCTTATTCAGATGCTGACTGGGCAGGATGCCCCGACTCTCGGCACTCTACTTCCGAATATTGCGTCTTTCTCGGCAACAACTTAATTTCATGGCCCTCTAAACGTCAGCCTACGGTCTCCCGTTCAAGCGCAGAAGCTGAGTACCGCGGTGTTGCAAATGCTGTTGCTGAAACAAGTTGGTTACGCAATCTTTTACTGGAGCTTCAGCTCCCCATCACACGTGCTACCATTGTCTATTGTGATAATATATCTGTTGTGTATCTGTCAGACAATCCGGTACAGCATCAATGTACCAAACACGTCGAGCTTGATATTCATTTCGTACGTGAAAAAGTTCAAGTTGGTCAAGTTCGAGTGCTTCACGTCCCTGCCTCCTATCAGTATGCCGACATTTTCACAAAAGGTTTATCCAGACAACTCTTCGAGAGCTTCCGTAATAGTTTGACCGTCTGCTCGCACTCCCGGTCCAACTAAGGGGGAGTATTAGTCGGCCATATCTCAGTCAATCTCCATTTAATATTAGTCAATCTCTATTTATTGTATTTTCATAAGATGTGTATATATTAGTTAGAAAACTACTCTATCATAGGAGGTTAGTTAGGGATACTTTGTCTATATTTGTGTAATCCTCGTAATGTGTAGAGACAAGAAACATACACACATTAACAAATGCATGTCCCTAGAACATTTAAATGTAAAATTAATTTCTCTTAAAAGCATATAGTTTTTAAAGTTTTCCCTCTTAAAATTCCATCATATAAAATTTGATTATAAAGATTGTAGTGGTCAAAATGTTAATTTCTGCTTTATACAACTTTAATGATTCTAATTTTGTTAAAAACATTAGACAGAAACTTATTTAATGATATGTAATCTATGAAGACCTTTGACGACCTAATACTTAGATTTATATACTATAGGTTTTAAATAATAGACAAAACAAAAATAATATAACACGTGAGACATGGGTAACTAAAGGTATAAAAGATTGGGAAATATATAATTGATACGGTCAAAAGTCACATTTGAACAAGTAAAATCGTCGGTTCCATTTTTTGTCTCCTTGTTACTTCAGCCAATAATATCTTACCAATCTTTATAATAACTTACAACACGTCTAACATTTTACTATTTAATATTTTTGCTCAAGTCTAAACAATATTTAATTTATTGGAAAATATTTAAATATAAAGTTTTCTAAAACTAAAAAAATATAAAAAATATTAAGATGTTAACACGTGTTCTTTTGATCAAAAGTAGGTTGAGGTAAAATTAGTAATGTTCACCTTTATTAAGTTTTCTTTTTTTAAAACATTTTACATACGATATTATTTTAAAAAAATTACACCATAAAAACGAGTATTTTTTAATCGTTAAAATATGTATAGTGGTGATATAAAAAATAAAGTTTTTTTTAACTCGTTATGTAATTTCGTCTGGTCTTTTTGTAATCTTCTGAATTGATGAAGATTATACAATTATTTAATAAGTAATACACAATGAACTTGAAACATAAAAAATTTACATTTATTATTATTATGTTATTCGAAAATCATCATTTCAAAAAACACAATGAATAACACAATGATCAACATTAGACATAATGGGTAACACAATGACCAGCACTAGCCTCGACGCTTAGCAATACACACAATGACTGCTTGACAAACATTACACAATGACATGGTCAGGATTACATAATGAACTAAAAACGTAAAAAAATACAATTTTAGCATTGCGTTATTGGAAAATCATCATTTTAAAAATACACAATGCTTAACAAAATAGTCAACATTGGACACATTAGGTAACATAATGAACAACACTAGACTCGATAATTAGTAGTAGATACAATGAGCTGTTTGACAATAATTACACAATGGCGTGATTAGGATTACATAATTAACTGAAAAAACGAAAAAAAAAACTACATTTTAACATTGTGTTATTTGAAAATCACTATTTTAAAAAACACATGGTTGACATTAGACACAATGGGTAACACGAGGACTAGCACTAAACTCGATGATTAGCAATAGATACAATTGTAACATCGCGTATTTTCGTTAAGCAAAAGTTAACAATGTTAAATCCTAAAAATAATTGCTATTATACTCACAATAATAATAATCATAATAATAATAATGACAATAATAATAATAATAATAATAATAATAATAATAATAATAATAATAATAATAAAATTCAGGGGTTATTTAGTAAATTTTAAAACTTAAAAACTAAGTTTTAAGCTTGAAATATCAAAGCTTAAACCACAGGGACCAATCCTGTAATTTACACAAACATCCCAACCCCACCCCCTTTTTTCCCTTCTTTCCCGTCTTACCCACCACTAGCACCACTCACCATTGTCGGCCGACACACCCCAAAAATCGGGCATTAAACGCGGAAATAAGTAAATTAATCGAAGTGGCAGGAGCTTTTACCCATTCTTAAGCCACTACATCACGAATTTTATCTAAAACGAACCAAAAACACCCTCTCGAAACCCACTGCACCCGCGGACCTGCAACTTGTCAAAACCAACATTCCGAGCTCTCTTAATCCAAATTGATTGAAGGGAAATCATCATTCATCCTTGAGGAAGCAACCCACGAAGTTAATTTGATCATAGTCTTCATTTGATCATCATTCGAACCCCACCCGATCGTCGACCTGCAACCTCTTTGAAATCCTATTTCCGATCAATTTCAATCAAAATTACCATAGGGTTTTTCATCCTTATCATCATACGAAGCTTCCCCTAAGTTTAATTGGATTATAAACAAGATTTGAGCATCAAACGACTACCCACTGGGCCGCGACCTGTTCATCTTTGGGTAAGGCATCAATCGATCATCATATGATTAATTACACACACCCACACACTTGGTTTTTGATGGGGAATAAAAGCCCCATGAATTCAGAAGCATTCAAAACCGAATTGAACCTCAATGGGTTGAGATTCGAACTAGGGTTCATGTTGAGAAATTGGGGATGGTTACTGTTAGTGTTTAAAGCAATTAAACCCTGACTTCTTTCGCTGATTAGGCCTTTGGCCTGCTGGTACCCGCGCCCCACATTAACCAAGAGGTCCCGGGTTCGACCCCGGGCCACCTCAATATTTTTTTAAAAAAACCCTTTTTAAGCTTTTAAAAATTCCAGAAAAATACCCAAAAATTATAAAATGTTTTTATAAACATTAAATTTTTTTAAAACAACTTAACTATTTTTCTGAAATTTATTTTAACATTTTATCCATTTTTATTAAATGTTTTAATAAATAAAATTACAAATAATACAAAAATTATTTATACGAAAGTGGACTTTTAATAATTTAATTTATTTAAATTATTATTCAACACTAAATTACTTTTAATTTATTTAAGTAATATTTATTATTGCTTAAATCATAATTAAATACAAAAGTTTTATATTTAAATCATTCCAAATAACAATTTCATTTTTTTAGTCATTTAAATAATTAAATATTTTAATTAATTATCATATAATTGATTAATAAAATTAATTATTTATTTTTCCACACTTTAATAATAAACCAAACAATTACGAGTATTGATACAATTATTTTTATTAAATTCTAAACATAAATACTATCAATAAATTCATTTTACGTATTTCAAGATATTCAAACTAAATAAATTAAAGACCCAATGGAAATCCTAATACATTCCCAAATCATTATTATTCTAATTCGAGACACCGTTCCTTAGGTTAATCGTAAGGAAATCGTTAATGTCTAATCTATCACATCCAGATTCTAATCTCATCAATCAAGTGAGTATTCATATCCCCTTTTTATATCATTTCCTATTTGAGGGAAATCATGTGATACAATATATTCAATCATGATATTCTATTGTTATTTCATTCTAAATTCAATTCAAGACAGGTTATGTTATTACTTGCAATTATGTGAACATACTATGGTAAACTGGACGACAGTAAAACCCTAATTCAATCAATCAATCCTGGTAACAATGTGGATCTACTGGTTTGGATAACCCACCCCATATGGCTTACGAGTGGTGATTGTGCCAGAGACAGGAGTTAATTTATGGTGTATGTGTGGAGTCTATTATATGCAAGTGTCAAGTCAAGGGGTTGTTATTGTGTCGGTTTATCTATATGCTTTACTATTGCAATATAAGTCTTAACGTTACCTTGTGAATTGGATTATTCTCAATCAATCAATCAATCTATATGTATACTCAAAACTGTGATTACTCACCAGCTAATTCGTTAGCTGACTTTATTTTCTCACATGATTTCAGGTTAAGCAAGTTAGTGGACTTCTACGTGCTCATATAAGACCCAGACTTAGTCAAAACAAAAGACAATTACTATTTGTGACTTTAACTGTTGTATTTGTATCTGATAAATTCATGTTATCTTGTAATCTGATTTTAATATTATTTTCACTATTAGACAATCATGAGTTATGAACAATCAATCATTCCCTCGTCCGCTCCGATGATTCCGCCGTCGGTCGGGGTGTGACAGATTGGTATCAGAGCCATGGTTATAGGGAATTAGGTTATTAGAAATGGAATGACCTAGACTGTAACTAAGTACCTTTACACATGAGTCCTCTCATGTATTTTATATGCATAGATAGGATTATATGTGCTTTACATGTTTATACTTGATTATGTGATTATATGCCTTATGTGATTCTTCTTATACTTTGATTCCTATCAATGCATATACAAATTCTCAGATCATAATCTAAGGCATTATGTGCCTAATTCAAGTGATTTCAAACTCCAAAACTCGATTGTTATTCATGGTTTTCAAAATCTCGTCAAAGTCTGTGTCTCACAACTGAATACATGTAATGCTGGAAGAGTGGGATGCCTGTATCTCGGGGTGTTCTGTCTAGGCAAGGTATTCGCATAAATCCAAACCAACCGATGGACCTGTTTACCTTACCTGGGAACCCTCGAGATGAGTATTCGCTTATAGGTACGCATGTCCTCATTAAGGTTGTGGTGGACATAAATACTTTGATAAGTCAACGTATTCGCTTTGGTTTGCGAACCGAACGTTTACACTCCTAACCTCTCATTGTTATTCTAAACAATCTCATTAACGATTTTATTATTTTGAAAAGTTTTAAGAACCAATTACCCGTTTCTCATAGAGGTTTCTTCTTTCCATATTATACAGCATGTCTTCTCGTCAAAACCGCTCCCGATCTAGAAGCTCTGGCCGCAAGATTGCTGCTATAGTGGCACGCGAAGTTGCTGCGGTTATCCCAACACTGCTTACCCATTTGAACCAAGGCAACAACACCGTTCAAAATCAAGCCGTACAAAACCCAACTGCACCAAACCCTCCACGAGTTTGTACTTACAAGCATTTCAATTCTTGCAATCCCACTAAGTTTAGCGGGACCGAAGGTGCCACCGGCCTTTTACAGTGGTTTGAGAGTATCGAGAACACTTTCCTCAATAGTGAGTGCCCCGAGAATCTCAAGGTTCGCTACGCTACAAGTGTTCTTCAAAAGAGAGCACTCACCTGGTGGAACGGTGAGAAACGAACCCGTGGAACTGAGGTCGCATTAGCATTGACGCGGGATGAAGTTAAGGAGCTCATGACTCGGGAATTCTGTCTGAGAAATGAAATTAAGAAATTGGAAGCTGAGTTCTGGGACTTAACTCAAGAAAGTGGAGAAAATCTAGCTTATACCAACCGATTTCATGAACTGAGTCTACTTGTTCCTCATCTGGTTACTCCTTTAACTCGGGCTATCGAGAAATACATCGGTGGTCTACCCATGCAAATTCAAGACACGGTGTGGGGTAGGAATCCTGCAACCTTGGAAGATACCATCCGGTTAGCTGCTCAGCTAACTGACAATCATGTCAAGGCTGGAACCCTGACTAGGAAGGGTGCTAAGAAGGTGCCCGGGAAACCCTCAGCTGAAACCCCTAAGGAGGAAAAACCTGAACCTTCTCAAAACAAGAAGAGGAAGGCTAAATCCCAAAACTTTGCTGTGATTACCCCTGCTGTGCCAATTAATCAAGTCCCTCCAACTCGTCAACCAACAGTAAACGACCAACCACCGATAAAAAAGCCATACGCTGGACCCTTTCCTCAATGTAACCACTGCAAGTATCACCATCCCGCTAACATTCAGTATCGTCAATGCACAAACTGTGGTCGTTTGGGTCATACATTCAACGTGTGCAGGAGTGCTGCTAAAGCTCCGACCAATGCACCAGTTCACCAACATCCTCCTGCAATTACCCAGGGTCGTGCATGCTATCAATGTGGTGATCCGAATCATTTTCGCAATCGATGCCCTCAACTTGTCAGCCTAGTTCCTACGGCTCAAGGACGTGCTTTCAACATTAATGCTCAACAAGCTCAAGCCACCAATGATGTGGTGTTGAATAATTCTTGTCTTTGATTTCGTGTTCATGATGTAATTCAAGATTTGCAAGCGTGATTTCCTTTTGTTACATTGATGTAATTTGAAAATTTCTAAATTCCTAATTGAAATATTTTTCCTTTCGTTGTTAAGTCGAACCTTGAACCGTTTGCACCGTGGGAGATGCAAGAGTTTGCAAGTCAACCTATGACTAAGGACACTCATATCTCCTAAATAATTCTAACTCATCAAAACAGGGATGATTCCCTTACTTTGGTGATAATTCTTTATTCGTTTCAATAAATGGTTTCCAATGATGTGTTTTATGAAATTTCATCTTCTGGATTAGGGTGATTTCCTTATCTCGAGGACTGACTTCAACTATTCACTTTGGAACTTGCATTTCACAAATGACATGATCTCACCAAAATAGGATTGAAACCCGTACTTTGGTGACAAATGTCAATCTTTAATTGTTTTCTTGTTATTATAAAATTCAATCATCAAGATAGACGTAAATTTCATACCTTGATGATAATTTCATTTTTATGGATTGTATTTCTCAAATGAAACGACCTCGTCAAAGTAGGAGTGAATTCTGGATTTTGATGAGGAAGTCTATCTTATTATATTTTGTTTTTGTAAAAATTCATCGTTAAGATAGGAGTGATTTCCCTTACCTTAATGGTGAGTTACCTCTTCTTATTTCTGTGGATCCTCAACAATGAGTTGAGATCGAACTTTTGATTGGTAAGTTAGTGGTCATACCTTGAAAGTACACCATCAAGTTAGGGGTGAAAACCATATCTTGATGACTATTCTCATTTCTTGATCTCCAACTTACCATGGTTGTAATCAAGTGACGAGACGTATGTAGTAACTTGAAGGGTGAAATAATATTAGTGTTTTGACCTATCAAGCCAAAGCATGATCTCTGAACTTGAAAGAGACGTGATCGTTTTAGGTTGATTTTGAATCCTAACTTGGAACATTTAAATTCTTAAATCGATTTCTTTCCCTTTATTCTCATGTTTTGATTTGATCTAGCTACATTGAACCATTTATTCCTTACTTATCAACTTACATTTTGAGATATCATCAACACCTGATTACGTGATGGTAGTCTTCCTAAACAATCTATTGTCAAGTAAAGATATTATCTCTGATCGTGATGGTCGCTTCATCTCTCGTTTCTGGAAAAGTCTCCAATCAGCTCTCGAAACTCAACTGAATCTTAGTACAACCTATCATCCGCAAACCGACGGTCAGACTGAAAGAACGATACAGACCCTTGAGGATATACTCCGGGCTTGTGTCATTGATTTTAGTGGATCGTGGGATTTTCATCTTCCATTTATTGAATTCTCTTACAATAACAGTTACCAGACCAACAGATGGCACCATTTGAGGCCTTGTATGGTCTGAAGTTGGTGAATCACAAATTACTGGTCCGGAATTGATACAAGAAACAATCGACAAAATTCATAAGATCCGTGATAACTTGGTCGCTGCTAGAAATCGTCAAAAGCATTATGCTGACAAAAGACGTAAGCCCATGGAATACAATGTCGGTGATCTCGTACTTCTTAAGGTATCACCTTGGAAGGGAGTAATTCGCTTTGGAAAGAAAGGGAAGCTAGCACCTCGTTACGTGGGTCCATTCAAAGTACACGAGCGAATTGGGAAAGTAGCCTACAAGCTTGAACTAACCCAAGAGCTCAGCAATATACTCCGACGTTTCATGTTTCAAATCTCAAGAAATGTCTTGCTGATGAAAATTTCCACATTCCACTCAACGAAGACCAGATTAATGAATCTATGCACTTTGTCGAGAAACCTGTGGAAATTATGGATCGGGAAGTCAAACAACTCAAACGCAGTCGGATACCCATTGTCAAAGTCCGCTGGGAATCTAAACGTGGCCCAGAGTTCACCTGGGAACGTGAGGACCAAATGAAATCCCGGCATCCTTATCTTTTCGTTTCAGCCTCCTCGTGAACAAATTTCGGGACGAAATTTCCTAAAGCAGGGGAGACTGTAACATCGCGTATTTTCGTTAAGCAAAAGTTAACAATGTTAAATCCTAAAAATAATTGCTATTATACTCACAATAATAATAATCATAATAATAATAATGACAATAATAATAATAATAATAATAATAATAATAATAATAATAAAATTCAGGGGTTATTTAGTAAATTTTAAAACTTAAAAACTAAGTTTTAAGCTTGAAATATCAAAGCTTAAACCATAGGGACCAATCCTGTAATTTACACAAACATCCCAACCCCACCCCCCTTTTTTCCCTTCTTTCCCGTCGAACCCACCACTCGCACCACTCACCATTGTCGGTCGACACACCCCAAAAATCGGGCATTAAATGCGGAAATAAGTAAATTAATCGAAGTGGCAGGAGCTTTTACCCATTCTTAAGCCACTAACATCACGAATTTTATCTAAAACGAACCAAAAACACCCTCTCGAAACCCACTGCACCCGCGGACCTGCAACTTGTCAAAACCAACATTCCGAGCTCTCTTAATCCAAATTAATTGAAGGGAAATCATCATTCATCCTTGAGGAAGCAACCCACGAAGTTAATTTGATCATAGTCTTCATTTGATCATCATTCGAACCCCACCCGATCGTCGACCTGCAACCTCTTTGAAATCCTATTTCCGATCAATTTCAATCAAAATTACCATAGGGTTTTTCATCCTTATCATCATACGAAGCTTCCCCTAAGTTTAATTGGATTATAAACAAGATTTGAGCATCAAACGACTACCCACTGGGCCGCGACCTGTTCATCTTTGGTAAGGCATCAATCGATCATCATATGATTAATTACACACACCCACACACTCGGTTTTTGATGGGGAATAAAAGCCCCATGAATTCAGAAGCATTCAAAACCGAATTGAACCTCAATTGGTTGAGATTCGAACTAGGGTTCACGTTGAGAAATTGGGGATGGTTACTGTTAGTGTTTAAAGCAATTAAACCCTGACTTCTTTCGCTGATTAGGCCTTTGGCCTGCTGGTACCCGCGCCCCACATTAACCAAGAGGTCCCGGGTTCGACCCGGGCCACCTCAATATTTTTTAAAAAAAACCCTTTTTAAGCTTTTAAAAATTCCAGAAAAATACCCAAAAATTATAAAAATGTTTTTATAAACATTAAATTTTTTAAAACAACTTAACTATTTTTCTGAAATTTATTTTAACATTTTATCCATTTTTATTAAATGTTTTAATAAATAAAATTACAAATAATACAAAAATTATTTATATGAAAGTGGACTTTTAATAATTTAATTTATTTAAATTATTATTCAACACTAAATTACTTTTAATTTATTTAAGTAATATTTATTATTGCTTAAATCATAATTAAATACAAAAGTTTTATATTTAAATCATTCCAAATAACAATTTCATTTTTTAGTCATTTAAATAATTAAATATTTTAATTAATTATCATATAATTGATTAATAAAATTAATTATTTATTTTTCCACACTTTAATAATAAACCAAACAATTACGAGTATTGATACAATTATTTTTATTAAATTCTAAACATAAATACTATCAATAAATTCATTTTACGTATTTCAAGATATTCAAACTAAATAAATTAAAGACCCAATGGAAATCCTAATACATTCCCAAATCATTATTATTCTAATTCGAGACACCGTTCCTTAGGTTAATCGTAAGGAAATCGTTAATGTCTAATCTATCACATCCAGATTCTAATCTCATCAATCAAGTGAGTATTCATATCCCCTTTTTATATCATTTCCTATTTGAGGGAAATCATGTGATACAATATATTCAATCATGATATTCTATTGTTATTTCATTCTAAATTCAATTCAAGACAGGTTATGTTATTACTTGCAATTATGTGAACATACTATGGTAAACTGGACGACAGTAAAACCCTAATTCAATCAATCAATCCTGGTAACAATGTGGATCTACTGGTTTGGATAACCCACCCCATATGGCTTACGAGTGGTGATTGTGCCAGAGACAGGAGTTAATTTATGGTGTATGTGTGGAGTCTATTATATGCAAGTGTCAAGTCAAGGGGTTGTTATTGTGTCGGTTTATCTATATGCTTTACTATTGCAATATAAGTCTTAACGTTACCTTGTGAATTGGATTATTCTCAATCAATCAATCAATCTATATGTATACTCAAAACTGTGATTACTCACCAGCTAATTCGTTAGCTGACTTTATTTTCTCACATGATTTCAGGTTAAGCAAGTTAGTGGACTTCTACGTGCTCATATAAGACCCAGACTTAGTCAAAACAAAAGACAATTACTATTTGTGACTTTAACTGTTGTATTTGTATCTGTTAAATTCATGTTATCTTGTAATCTGATTTTAATATTATTTTCACTATTAGACAATCATGAGTTATGAACAATCAATCATTCCCTCGTCCGCTCCGATGATTCCGCCGTCGGTCGGGGTGTGACAACAATTAGTTGTTTGATGAAGATTACACAATTACTTGACCAGGATTACACAATGAACTAAAAGCGTAAAAAAAATTATATTTTTAGCATTGTGTTATTTGAAATCGTCATTTTAGAAAAAAACACAATGCATAAAAAAATGGTCAACGTTAGTCATAATGATCTATTGGATATTACACAATAACCTGATACTACACGATAAATTGACAAATATTATGTAATGAACTGAAATAATGAGAAAAGACTTCACTTTTTATATGTCAAAATTATAAGCGTTTTAAAGATTAAAAAATACTTGTTTTATGGTGTAATTTAAAAAAAAAATATTATATGTGAAAGTTACAAGCATTTAAAAAAAGATGAACCTTGAAAACGTGGTTAAGACTAAAATACTATTGGCCTATCATTTAAAGTTTTAATTGTTTACCATTACGCTATCGGATTTTTTAACAATTGAATCTAAAATCTAATGGATAATAATCATTTTTACCCTTTTTAGTTTTTTCTTCGTTTTTGCAATAACCCCACCCTAATTTATTTAGTGTTTAACAAATAGTTTAAGTTATTCAACTTTCTTTACATATCTCAAATTTTTAAAAGTTTAAGCATATGAGTAAATATTCTTTATTATGTTACAAAAATGCACATCAATTACATATTTATTTTTATTATTACTTTAGTTATATCATATGTTTTGAATAGCTATAAAATACACGCTTCCCTAAAAATAAGATTTAGTAGTAACTATAAAACATAACATCAGTTGATATTGCAATATAAAACAAACTAAAAAAATAGACGTAAAAACGTTAAACAACACGCACACGTACGTTGCGACGTGCTAACTCATAAAATGTAAACCAAAACGTAAAATGAAAATTTTGTAAGAAATGAAAAGTATAAGGACCAAAGTTGAAAGCGAAAACATGTTGGGGTTAAATGGTAAAAAATTGCAAAAAAAAATTGAGATATTAGTAATAAAAATAAGATTAAAATAAAATTAAGTGGGGTACAACCAAGTGTGCCAAAATTACAACTAACAACAAAGTTACAAATTAAAAACTCGTATAAAAAATAAATAAACCGAAAGAAAAAAAAAGTAGATCTAAAAACGTTGAACCACACATGTAAAATATAAAATATAGAAAACAATAACCAAGTCGATCTGGGACAAGCGCGTTGTGACGGGGCCGTTAAACGAGAAAAATAGGCGTAAAAACGTTGAACCACATATGCATGTTACGGCGTGTTATCTCGCAAAATTTAGAACAAAACGTAACACAAAAAAAAGACGAAAAGTATAGGGACAAAGTAGATAGTAAAGATGTTGGGGTTAAATTGTAAAATATGTAAAATGTTAGTTTAAAACTAAAAAAAGTATTATTAAAGTGGGGTACAACAAAGCATGCCAAAATTACAACTAACAATGTAAAACAAAGTTGCAAATGAATATGTAGTTAATTAAGAAAACTAGAGGAATCCAACTCGCACGTTGCGCGAGTCCTTAACGCCTAGGGCAACAACATCACCAGTTGACGAAAACACAATCGTTCGATAGCAACTGAAGACTCAGAATAGGTGAACCGCTATGGCTGCAAACCAAACGCGGTGCCACGCCAAACAACAATGTTTTATTTAATATCATCATGGCTTTGTGCGGATTTAATATAGTACATGTTAATAGCTCGCAACTACCTCAACGTTACCCAGAAAAACTCGTCTTGCACAAACAATCAGCCACAAATAACAAATCGGAAACAGTTCACAATCTCAACAGAAGACTGCATCAAAATAGACTTTTAGATGCGACTCAGATGAGCATAAACTCAACGTCATCGACCTGAAGACTACCGACCTGTTGCAAAACATCATGATTTATGTCTCAGATGAGCTAATGGCCATTATGATCAACCCGACATCACACTCTACACCACCAAGAATCATACGACAGTAACAACATCTTTCTCATGTAGTCATGTTTATACCTACTATTATAAACATCATCAACAACCATAGGCAAATTAGGGGCAAAAGTCACCACCATCAGATAATAATAGATATAAACCAGTCTCATTTAAGCAGAAGCTTAAAATCATACACGAAGCTACATGCCAGAACCGAGAACATGACAATCGACACTAACACTAAAGTTTAATGAGCAATTGTATCAAGAACTGTAAGCTTTAGAAGCACAAGCGGTTGAGAAACATGAATATCAAGATACACATATCAAAAAATCGAACAACAATATGCGTTTAAAAGCCACGAAAAATCAGAAACCAAGAGTCTCGTCCATTTAAAAGCCGGTCAGCCAAGGCATCTTCCGACAACAGTTTAGGGGCTGATGTAGAAGAGAGGTTAGATGAAGACACAGTGTCTCGTGCAAAAATTACTTGTACACGCTGCAATAACAGCTGCACAACCAAGGGAGAAAGCCGCATGCGGCAACTGCCGGTAATAGCTCGCCAGATCTGGCACCGTCGCGCCCTAGCCAACGTCGTGACTATCATGACCGACCATAACAATTAACCCCAAAACCTCTCTCTCACCTTACCATCATCGGATCTGTTTGGCCTATGCAAGCCGGTGACCACCATGAAGCCCAAAGCTTCTCTCTCACCTAGTTTACTATTCATTTCATTTGTTTTTAAATATATACTAGTTAGTTTTCCCCCGCGCTTCGCAGCGGGGGTTAAATCGACATTTAAATAACTTAAAAGAAGGCCCGGAAATGCCAGTTTGTTGTAGCTGCAAACTAACAGTTTATCATGCCAAAACAACAATGTCAAAGGCCATTCGCTAATCGTCATCGCCCACGACTAATGTTTATACAAAAAGTTAATTTTAACAGTTATAAAGCAACCGGAATCGGGCTCAGAAACACCATTTGGTTGTGGCTGCGTCCCGTAAATTGTCGCCTAGCCATTACAACCAACATGGTTGCATTCTGATCATAACCACGAATGCAAAAAAACTGAAACAACATACGCAAGCATACTCAGTCTCGGATGAGTAAGAACTCGTCCTCATCGACTCCGACCAGATTACGATCAGTAATATCGCCACCCCACCATTAACCTCATGGAGGCAGTGAGCCACCACCACTGACAATGGTCAAGTGTAGAAATGCCTAAATAAAACAAAATCGACAGGCCACAATATGCGCCTGCCGGAGAACAACAATCGGGCGGCAGCATTCCGCCCCGCAGACCACCAGATCAAGAAACCCTAGTGGGTGACCGCCGCCGCCATCGGCAGGAACACCGTTGCACGCCCTCGAAAACCTAGGGGCCTTCGGACAGAGATAACAATCGCACAGTCATTCGCCGGTGATGGTCAGCAAGGCGAGACCACCAACCGTAACCCGATCCGTACTTTTATCACTAAGAATACCTCTGCATGTTCAGACCGGCAATGGGAACGAGAGGCTACCATCGCAGCCAACAGACCAGGTAAGCCGGCGCTGTAAAGGCGGCAACCGGGTCCGCCTATAAGCGACAGGCAACCCAATGGTGAGGGTAGCAGTCGGGAACGCCGGTAACCCCCAACCCCCACGAAATACCCCAAACCGACGGAGTTTTGCGTTAGATGAGGAACATAGACCGGACACCAAAACCCGCCGGTTCGCGGGCGGCACCCGCCGGCACCTCGCGGCGGCGACAACACGAAGAACGGCCTTCCCCTTCGCAGGAAACCCTTTTTTCCTTCTACACAAAACACATGACCTTATATATATGTACACTCAGAGGGGTGAATTGCAAATACCTAAACTTCTGTTGCCAAATGCAAAACCCTGAGAAGTTCCTATTTCTTAAACTCCTTTATTCATATATAGGTAATTAAGGGTACGTTGGTTCGTGAACTTGATAAAAATGAAAGAACCGAGTTAAAAATTGAAATTCATCAAAAGACGTCACGTTAGAATGTATCTAGACTTTTCACTTAATGTCACATGTAATTAGGATGCACTTATTGAACATGATGTGACATCAGTTTTCCACATA
The DNA here is from genome assembly GCA_024085815.1 of Flaveria linearis. NCBI lineage: Eukaryota > Viridiplantae > Streptophyta > Magnoliopsida > Asterales > Asteraceae > Flaveria > Flaveria linearis. Next base: position 117,550 of record JABSNV010000379.1, read on the forward strand.
ACATAGATGTCTTGATGTCGGGAGGACGTTAACGTTCAACTTCAATTCATCATCGAGAATTATTGGACCAAATCACATATACATAATAAGAAGACCAATATGCTCATATATGTATGTATGCATGTATCTAAGTATGTATGAATGTATTTATGAATATAGGCTACAATTAAAATGTTCAAGTTATGTAAAAATGTAGTTTTTATATATAAAAACGTGACAAATTCTGGTGATCAAGAAGTCAGTAAATCTTCTTAACTCTCGCGTACACTACAAGAAAAGTGGTTTTTTGCGACCACATTTTTTGCGGCGATATTAAGATCGTCGCAAAAGGTTCGGTAAACGACAAAAATATTTACTTTTTTGACTTTCCCGGTCAAAAAGATCTTTTGCGGCGATATTTTCGTCGCAAATAACCAAAATAATTTTTCTTTTAGTTTTTTCCATTTTTTGACAACTTTCTTAAGAGCGGGAAAATTCCCGGCAACCTATTTGCGGCGACATTTCGTCGCAAAAAAGATTAAATAATAATTAGTTTTTTTTATTTTTTATTTATTATTTGCGGCGATGTTTCGTCGCAAAAAATAATATATATATTTACTTTATTTTTCTTTTATTTAAAGAGATTCGTCGCAAAATCTTTTTGCGGCGATATGTCGCCGCAAAATGCTTCTGCACAGTTTTAATACGTGATTTTTAGATCTGGTCTTCACATACACTCCTCACCCCCATTCACCGCATTCCCCACCCCCACGGCGACCGGCGACCGGCCCGGCCACCGGCGACCCCCAGCCCACTCCACTCCCGCTCCGGCGACCGGCCACACCCGCTGCTGCACCATCGCGCGTCGCTCCACCACCGCCATTTCAAACAGGCTGCGCTCCACCACCGCTGCTCCACCACCGTCGCTCCACCACCGCCGCCGCCTCCTTTGCACCGTAGCCACCACCATCACTCTTGATTTCAGGTAATAAACTGAATTTTACCTAATTTTATGTTAAGTTTTAGTTAATATTTTGAAATTAGGGATTTTGTGTTCATGCACAAGGAATGTTTGAAAGTAGCATGTACTCACAGTTGCTTTCTATTATCGATTCTGCAATCAAAGAAGCAAAGATCAATCAATATAATTTTGAAGCTGAATTTGTGAGTGTGCTAATCTTTGCATAAGTAATTAATTATTAGTCCAGCTTTTAGCCTCCCTTGAGGGATGCATTATGCTAGCAAATTTATGAAAATGATTCTACATAAATTTCTATAGAATCTAGCAGGTTAGGATTTTTCAGGTTCATGGTTTTTGTTTGCTACCGTTCACATTTGTTGTTTTATCTGTGTTCTGAATAAGTAGATTTGTTTTGTTGAGATCTGTGATGTTGTTCCTTTGTGGTCTGTTTTGATGCTCCAAAACTTCCATTTACTTGGTTTGATTGGATTTCTTAAAGTTGTATTAACATGCAAATTTCAAAAGGTTCAAGGGCATTGCTGTAAGCAACAAATTTCATGGATGTTGAGATATGTGTATGTTTATGTATGTGGTTATGAAATTAGGGTTAGAAAGTTTATGAAATTGTTAATAAAGTTTAAGAAAAAATGTGTTTAAGAAAAAAGTCTAAGAAATTAGGGTTAGAAAGTTTATGAAATTGGTTCTTGTTTAGAAAGTTGTATGTGTTTAATATGAAAGTTTATGTATGTGTGTATGTTTATGTATGTGGTTATGTATGTGTTAATATGTATGTTTATGAAAAAATATGAAATAACATGTGTGTATGTATTTTAATCATGGATGTTGAACTTAGTTGAGTTGAAATAATATTGTGTTAATTTGTAGTTATTTGCGGTTTTGAAGTTTATATTGTTTTGAAATCATGGATGTTGAACTTAGTTAAGTTGAAATCATGGATGTTGAACTTAGTTGAGTTGAAATAAGATGTATATGTGTATTTATGTATGTGTGTATGTTTATGTATGTGGTTATGTATGTGTTAATATGTATGTTTATGAAAAAATATGAAATAACATGTGTGTATGTATTTTAATCATGGATGTTGAACTTAGTTGAGTTGAAATAATATTGTGTTAATTTGTAGTTATTTGCGGTTTTGAAGTTTATATTGTTTTGAAATCATGGATGTTGAACTTAGTTAAGTTGAAATCATGGATGTTGAACTTAGTTGAGTTGAAATAAGATGTATATGTGTATTTATGTATGGATGTATATGTGTATGTGTATATGTATGTTGAATTGTGATTAAAATGGATGTATATGCGTATTTGTGTATGGATATATATGTGTATGTGTGTATGTATGTTAAATTGTGATTAAAATGGATGTATATGTGTATTTATGTATGGATGTATATGTGTATTTATGTATGGATGTATATGTGTATTTGTGTATGGATGTATATGTGTATTTGTGTATGGATGTATATGTGTATGCGTATATATGTGTATTTATGTTTGTATTTCCTAGTTTTAAATGTGTTAAGATAATTAATATTTGTTTGTAGACGCAGTTATGACGATTGATAAGACTTGGACTACTTTAGAAAATAAATTTTCTAAAGAATATCTTATTGGTCTTAAAGCATTCATGGAAAGGTGTAAGAATTATATGAATGGCCAAAATAAAGCTCGATGTCCGTGTAATAATTGCAATAACAGTTATTGGTTTCCTCTTCCAACAATAGAGCGCCATATACATAATAATGGTTTTTGTCGATTTTACAAAACGTGGAGGTATCATGGTGAATCATATGTTCCGTCACCGGTAGTTCCAGTCATACCTCAAACGACAGACCCAATACATGATTTTATTAACGATGTTCGTCAGGAGAATGTCCCACAAGAGGACAACACATACGACGACGACGAACCAATGAACACAACAGATACACCGATTGATACAAATGATGAACTTGCTGAATTACTGAAACTTGCCGACACCGAACTATACCCTGGTTGTGACTGGATGTCTTCATTGGATTTCTTGGCAAAACTGAGTCACATGAAGGCCATCAATAAATGGACCGATACATCGTTTGACCAATTGTTAGAATTTCTGAAAACTGCATTTCCGCTTGCTAAAATCCCACCGTCAAACTATGAAGCCAAGAAGATAATGAAGAAAGTTGGGTTAGGATATGAATCGATCCACGTTTGTAAGAACGACTGTTGTTTATTTTGGGGGAAGGATAACCAAGATTTGCAAAAATGTCCAATATGTGATGAAAGTAGATGGAAGGACGCAAACACTAAGGGGAAGAAAGTTGCCAACAAGGTTATGCGTTACTTTCCATTAATTCCTAGATTAAAGCGTATTTATAGCTCAAGACACACTGCAAAGCATATGACATGGCATGCTTCTGGACGTTGCACGGAAGATGGTAAGTTACGTCACCCGGTGGATGGTACATCATGGAAAGAATTCGATTCAATGTATCCTGATTTTGCCAAAGAACCTAGAAATGTTAGATTAGGGTTGGCTGCTGATGGCTTCAATCCATTTGGGAACATGAGTACGTCGTATAGCATGTGGCCGGTAATACTGACAACATACAATACGCCACCATGGTTATGTATGAAAGAGTCTTCATTCATGCTGACGTTATTAATCCCTGGCCCTAAATCACCTGGGAAGGACATTGATGTTTTTTAAGACCATTGGTTGATGAATTGAAAAGTCTTTGGTCGGACGGAGTCGTGACAAAAGATGCAGTTACAAACACTTTCTTCACATTACGTGCAATGCTTTTATGGACTATCAATGATTCCCTGCTCGTAGTAGCTTGTCTGGTTGGAGTGGGCAAGGTTACTTTGCATGCCCAACATGTAAGGAAGACACTCCATCTGTTCATGTATTGGGAAAAACTGCTTATGTTGGACATAGAAGATGGTTACCAACAAATCATAAATGGAGGAAGGACAAGTCATTCAATGGTCAGAACGAGACTAGACGTCCTCCTAACAGGAAAACTAATGATCAGATTTTGGAACAACTTAATAAATTGCCGCCCCGTATTTCTGGGAAACATGTTCAGTTTGGTGGTAAGAAGAGAAAACGTGATTCCGATGTTGAATTGAATTGGACCAAGCGTTCTATTTTCTTCGAGCTTGAATATTGGTCTTCAATTCAACTAAAACATAATTTGGATGTCATGCATATCGAAAAGAATGTGTGCGAGAGTTTGTTGAATACGTTGATGATGAACAAGGAAAAATCCAAAGACACTAATAAGGCAAGAATGGTGTTAGAACAATGGAACATTCGACGTGACTTGTGGCTTGTAGATAACGGTCGCGGTAAGCTCTCAAAGCCTCATCCCAAGTTCTCTTTCTCAAACGCCGAAAGGAGTTTTTTGTCAATTCATTAAGGAAGTAAAACTACCTGATGGTTTTGGCTCTAACTTTAAACATAAGGTAACCGATAATGATACCCAAATAACGGGGATGAAATCACATGATCATCATATAATGATGCAACGGTTGCTTCCGATTGGTGCTCAAGCGTACTTGGATAAAAACATTTCAACACCAATAATTGAGATGTGCTTATTCTTTAAGCAACTTTGTGCTCGGAACTTGATGTCATCTGACATGCAAGATGCTGAGGAGAAGTTGATTAAAATTTTGTGTTCTTTCGAGCAAATATTTCCTCCGTCATTTTTTGACATAATGATTCATTTGGTTATGCATTTACCTGAGGAGGCCATTCAAGGTGGGCCAGTTTATATGAGGTGGATGTATCCATTTGAAAGATACATGAAAAAGCTGAAAAATTATGTTAGAAATAAGGCTAGGCCCGAAGGTTCCATTGCGGAGGGGTATGTCGCAGATGAAGCCTTAACTTTCTATTCAAGGTATCTTGACGGTGTACCGACGAGATTTAATCGGCCGGACAGAAACGAAGATGCCCCAGTTCCCACACGTGAGTTTTATGTCTTCCAATCGCTATGCACACCTATCAGCAAGGGGGTTGATAAAAAAATGGATGGTGTGCTTTGGGCAAATCTAAATTGGTTTGTTCTTAACAACAGCTCTGAGATCGAAGAATACAAAGAGTAAGTATTTTCTATTTCGGGTTGTGTTTTCGTAAGTTATCTTTATAGTGATTATTATTAACGCAAGTAACATTATTTATAGTGAATTTATTACTCAAATGCCGCATGGAACTGACTTGGAAGCAAATTTTCCTAACTGGTTTAAACAGAAGGTAAACTCATTTGTGTATAAAACCGATTATACAAACCGATCATACAAATTTTTCTAATTTCTCTTATTTCAAATAGATCAACCGTCGGCGAGTAAATGATGAATCTAGTGTTAGTCCTCAGTTATTTGCTTTAGCAAATGGACCACGACATGCAAACTCTTACACCGCTTGTATAGTTAACGGTGTGAGATTTGTAGTTCATAGCCGAGACGTACGCCGTACAACTCAAAATAGCGGCATCTCAACAACTGGTCAAGATGGAACAAAGTATTACGGTTTGTTGGAAGAGATTCTGGAGCTAGGCTATCTAGACCGTTGTAAGGTTGTGTTGTTTCGATGTAAATGGTTTAAAACTAATAACAACAAACTTTGTGTCATTAAGAATAACATAACCAGTATTTCTACCCAAACTGAATGGTTTACAAATGATCAATACATTCTTGCAACACAAGCAGAGCAAGTTTTTATCTTGACGAACCGTCTAAAGCCAGTCAAAGAGTTCAATCAATCAGACATTGGAAGGTCGTCCAAGAGGTGAATCATCGGAAGATTTGGGACCGAGATATTATAATGGAAAATAATGAAGCAGATTTAATCATGGCAGCACTTCATCTGAGCTTTGTTGTCTGCTGACTTAGATAATTTAACATATGATGGTATGAGTAGAGATGAAGCTACAGAAGTCGATGTTTCCCTTGAGCATGTCAATGTAGAGGACGAGACATATGAAGATACGGATGAGGGTGAAGACGACGATGCAGACCAAGTTGTTGACGTTTCTGATAATTCAGATGATGAATCAGACGAATTTAATAATGATTGTGGAGAAGATTCTTATCACACCGATGAATCCGATTGATTGTAATTTTTAATTTTTCTATTATGTTGATCTATTATGTTTATTGAATTGTTTTTTTCAATTATGTGTTTAGCTAATGATTCAATTACGGTATATTTGCATACTTATATAATCTTTTTTTACAGATGGCAGACGTGGCCCGGGGTCACGGTGGGGATACCTATGGTCGTGGTCCACCTGGTGGTGGTCCTCCCGATGATGATCGATCGTGGCAGCCGCCACGACAGTGCGAGGTCAGTGATGACTCCGGCAGCGGCAGCGGACGAGGTATGACCAATTTTTTATACTATTATCTTTTAAATGAAAATATATAATTTACATAGAATTTTTATACTATTATCAATTTGCAGGACAAGGCAAGCGTGGAAAGACCACACTTCAAGGTATACGAAAGAGAAATCCACAAGGAAATTTGCTCACAATTGAATTTGAGCAAGGTACGCATGACACCTACAAACCTGTGGGTGTCAATCAGGCGACCTTTGCTTCACTGGTTGGCACAATCGTTGACAGATTTCCTCAAAACTACAAGAGCTGGAGAAAGATACCTGCGGATTTGAAGGCGACTATCTGGGCTGACTTACAGGTTAAGTTTTTGATAATTAAATTCAGTGATTAAATTATATACACTAAGCTATTTGTTTTCATAATTTGCAGATGTATTTTGATATGACTCCCCACGAAGGCCTGAGGGCAGGCATTGAGAAATATGCTGCAAACCGGTATAAAGATCACAAATACCGGTTCAAGCAAAAGCATTTTAGCAAAATAGGCGGGGAGGACAGGGTTGATATTTCTGATGTTGTGCCACCTGATATGCAAGAATCTGAATGGAAGGCTATGTGGATTACTACACTTCTCCTGAAGTCAAGGCTCGGTCTGCAACCAACAAGTCCAACAAAGGGAAGCAGACGATCAAGGGACATGGCGGTCGGACATCTTTAGCCCAATGTCGTTATATGTTTGTAAGTTATTTTAATCTAATGTGTTTATAACTTGTTTTATGTGTTTGTAAGTTACTTTATATTATTATATAACTATAAAATGTGTTTACAGCGGGAAGATGGTTCTGATGAATCTGGGAGTGCCATATTAGCATATCGTCGCTTCTATACCGATTCAAGCGGTAATTTCTATCAACCTGAACCCGCTGCATACTATGTAAGTAATGTACACGTCTTACAATTTTATAAAAATAAAACTAATATATAAAATCACCATATATATAACATTGTTTATTTTTTTTGTAAACTATAAAGGAGCAAATGGTCGCGCTTCAACAACAACATCCAGAAATGTCAGAGAAACAGATCATGCATCAGGTGTGTATGGATTTGTGTATGTATATAGAATGTATGTATATTTGTGTATGGATGTATCTGTTCCAATTCTTATTTGTTATACAAATATATTTCTGGTTATATAAAATGGATTTATATGTATATTGTGTATGAATGTATATGAGTATTTGTGTATGAATGTGTATGTGTATATATTAGAATGTATGTATATGTGTGTATGGATGTATATATGTATTTATGTATGGATATATATGTGCATGTGTATGGATGTATATATGTATTTATGTATGGATGTATATGTATATGTGTATGAATGTATATGTGTATTTATGTATGGATGTATATGTGTATGGTATATGTATGTGAATTGTGATTAAAATAGATGTATATGCGTATTTGTGTATGGATGTATATGTGTATTTGTGTATGGATGTATATGTGTATTTGTGTATGGATGTATATGTGTATTTGTGTATGGATGTATGGATGTAAAATTGATGTACATGCGTATTTGTGTACAGGTGTTGGGGGAGCGGCCCGGGTGGGAACGTGGCATCGGTCCAATACGAGCGTGCCTTCACAACCCCACCGCCACCTCATAGAACAGATCAGCGGATGTTCTCACAATCTGAGGTTGAGGAGATAGTAGCAGCGAGACTGGCCAGAGAGCAAGAACAGATGATGGCTAATATGATGGCACAAATGCAAAGTCAAATCCAAAGCCAAGTCCAGAGCGCGTGAGGAGAAGTGGTCATTCTCAAGAAGATGAAGAAGCTGAAGATGATGAAGGTGGGTCGTCATAGGATGGTTTGATGGTTTTTAGTGATTGTAATGACTATTTTAAAATATTTGTTTGTGTAACTTTTAACTTGTTAAATTGGGACAATTTTTTGTTTATATGCTATGTTTTGCGATTGATTTGATAGTTTTGATAGTGTGTAATGATTTGGAACAGCAGGTTTGGTCTGGTACCCAGAAAAATCTGGGTGGATTGCTGCAAATGCAGCCAAATTATTAAAAAAAAAAAAATTCTTTTTGTGGCGATATGTCGTCGCAAAAAAGAGTAAAATACATTGGCAAAAAATCGTCGCAAAAAAGATTTTGGTCAAAAAATTTGCGGCGATATATCGCCGCAAAAAAGAAGAACTCGTCGCAAAAACTATCGTCGCAAAAGATTTATCTCAGAATTTCATTTTTTTTAAAATAAGTGGGGTCCACAAATGAAATCGTCGCAAATTTCGTCGCAAATAACATTTTGCGACAACTTTATTACGGCGACTAATTTGCGACGATATTTTCGTCGCAAATAAGATATTGCGACGAAATAACAGTTTTTTGCGACGATAATTATCGCCGCAAAAAAGTCTTTTCTTTTAGTGGTAGTCCCGTCAATAAAGAGAGGTGTTTTCCTTTTATAATCTCTCTTAGAGAAATCTATATGTATTACATGCTTAAATCACATCCTACATCTTGCTTATATCTTAAAGAGCCAAAGAATTGATTTCCTCTTGGGATGGGCCATTTATCCATGGAATCCTTAATGTCCTCGTTTGAAGCTCGATGGAGACGTTGTCGTATTTCAATATTTATTGAATAACATGTTAAATAGCAAGCGAACACGATAATGTGTAAATTTCAGAATTTCAGGATTATTTGATATTTTTAGATGATATATGTCATAATATTAATTAGCATTCAGGTGTTTATTGTTTTGGCTTAGTTATTTTTTTTAATGCAGAACCTGCATTTAAAAAATATCATATCAAACAATAAAGAAATAGGAATCCATCACATCAAGCTATTATTTTGACCTACTTACCATGTTTCCAAAATGACTCAAACACGATAAAAAATACTTTTATACATAAATTGTATTTAATATAGACAAGAAGGTATAATAATATTTTCTATGGTGTTTTTTTATAAAATCTATACGCAATTTGCCAAAAAAAGTATTGTGATATATGGTAAATGAAGTTTGTTGTTAATTTGTAAAAAAAATTCAAGTGTCATTTTATAGCACCTCAAATTAATTTTAATTATTGTCAGCCAATATATTTTACGTGATTACCATAATTTTAATTTTCTTAGATATATGCTTGTCTTTTTCCACATATCAAAGCAAAGTTATATTAGTAGAAATAATTTTACAAAATTATTATAATTTGATAAAATGTATATTATTTCTTAGATTGTTCCCAACGCTATAACCATACTTCCTACAAACAGTCCCAATCATCATGCCACATCAGTTTTCAACTCACTTTCATCCATTCTTCCCACAAACACTTTTTACCCCCAACACTATCCTTCCCACAAACACCTTTATTTTTCCGCCTCATATTTTCTTTATTAATTTACTTAAATAAAGATATGAAAAAAAATAGCCGTTATGAAAAAAAAACAAAAAAACAGCCGTTATGAAAAAAACCCAAAAAAAATAGTCGTTATGAATATAAAAAATTTAAAATATTTTAATACTATAAATGTAAAAAAAATTAAAATATTATACTTAAATTATTATTTAATTAACTCATTTTAAATTATTATTTAATTAACTCTAACTAATTACTTTAATACTAGAAATGTAAAAAAAAATAAAATATTTTATTTAATTAACTCATTTTAATTAATACTTTATACTTATATTTTTATTTTAATTAAAATATTTTAAATATTTAATTAAAAACACTTTAACTAAAAAATGGTTATTTGGGTGGTGGGGCCCACCAGCCCCCTTCTTCCCCTTCCTTTCCAGCCCTTCCGGACGGGCAAACCATTCACGGGCGGGACTCACCATCGTCGCCCTACGGCCGGCGCGGTCCACGTCGGCGACGGGCCGGCCAAGGGCGCCGCGATAGGAGTAGTCTTAGATGAATCTGAAAAGTAATTATGATTAGAACTATTTGATTATTTCTGTTACACTATGTTACGTCAACATCACATCAAATTTTATACCGGTTTCCCAACAAAGGAGATACATAACCACACTGCACTCTACATCCTTCTTTTTTAAATAGTATTTTTTTAATATTATATAAAAATATTTAAGTAATATTTAATATAAGACTAATTAAGAGTTTCACTAACACCAAAAAATAGCCGTAAAAATTTATCAAAAATTTTACATTGTAACTCAAAAACAATATTTTCAGAACCGGATCGGACGTCGAATCGGACGCCTTACTGGTTTGGTGGTCGGACCGGTCGGACGGTCGGACCGGATGGACCGGATGGACCGGATGGACCGGATTTAACTATATTTAATTATATTTATATATGTAATTAAATATAAGTAATTATATATGATTTATACATATTTTTTATAGTTATATATAAAACTTAACTATATTTGTATATCCTACGTACTAATTTATGGTTTAACACCCCGTTTTTACCCACTAAAATAAAAAAAAATTCAGAAAACCGGTCGGAGCCGGGCTGGTTCGGCGGTCCAACCGCCGGTTCGGTTCGGACCGGCCGGTTCAAAGCCACAAAAACGAATCACCCCTGACCGGACCGGACCAGCCCCGATTCGCGGTCGAACCGGTCTGACCGGCCGGTCCGATCCGGTCTCAACAACACTGCTCAAAAATATGATCCGCTAAATCCGACTCTAAGATTTTGATGCAATTCATCATCACGAATTTGTTGTGTGATATTGGTTTGTTGTGCACTATCAACTTCTTGTTCTTGAACAATAGTTTATAAATAGCAAAATCATCACAAGATGAAAAATCTATGATCAGTGAAAATTAGTATTTTTTAAATGGGAGATGTGTTCTTTAGTGTGAAAATGATGTGCGTATTTATCAAATTTCAAAAAAATATATTTAATGCTCAAATGGTCATATGACCGTTGCATTATGTTTTAAACAAAATAAAAAATTTTAAGTTTCAATATTGAGTCAAAGCGGCAAGGTGCGTGGAGATTTTAACAATCGGCGTAGTATTGGTGGCAAAAGCTCGGAGTGTGACTGTTGACATTGCAGTACACATATCCTATAGTATAGTCTTACTGATAAATAATCAGTTATAAACTTTTGGTTTTATTTAAAATATATTACTATATCTTTAACTACAAAGGTCGGGGGTATTTGCCATCGTCCAAAATCTACCCACTCAACTTTATCACCTGACACTTTAAAAACTTTAAAAAAATATTATTTTGACCATCTTAAGTTTTTAAAATCTTGAGTTTACATATTGTATATTTTACTTAAAATTTTTTTCTTACGTATTTATTTTATGTACGCGTTGATCTAGATTCGAGTTATCTTCGTTTTGATATCAATTTCATTCGGACACGAGCTGAGTCAAATATAAAATGCTTTCGTAATAATTTTCATGTACAATTGGTCTGTGTTTCAATATAGAACTTTATTTAAAGACTAGTGAAGTCATATATATGTTTTTATTAATTTGAGTAACTCTATATATTTCAATGTAAATTTAGTTCGAAAATGAGTTGGGACAATTGTAGCGTGTTATTAATTATGCCGCGTATGACAATGCCGAATTTTTAGATTTATTGTTTATTTAATAAGTTTTTTTGGAACGGGTATATATGTTTAATGAGATTGTTTTTTTTTCTAACGACAGGTATATTTAATAAGCGGCCTGACTATTAGTTGCATCATTATTTATAGTTGTTATAATGTAGTTATGTATAACAGAAAATATAAATAAAATATGTAACGTGTGCGTGTATAATTTTCATAAAAATATAATTTACTCATATTATGGTATTTAATGTCATTTTTCTTTATTATAAATAACTGGAAATACATTTTTTCGTTATATAAATCACAAAAGTTGTAAAATTTATTCACTCAAGAAAATGAAAAAGTACGTGGACAATGAGAAATAAGAGGGTGAAAACTAAATTCTATTTCTTTAGTAGTTAGTATGTTGATTATTTTAGTTATTAGAGCTTATAATTTAAAAAAAGTGTTATCAAGATAAAAATTTCTTTTTCCTAGTGATAACTTATATACCATAATATAAAAGCAGTTACATTCTACTTAAGAATTATGTACCACATTATCCTTGTTGATGCTCGAATCATTGTGAATGGAAGAAGTCAAGGAAACAACATCAAAACCAAATGGAATTTTACTATTCATTATAAAACTTGGAAAAACTAATACACATTGGCCGGTCCCGAGAATTTCTAAGAGACTTTGAGCCCGGGGTGGGAACAAAAAAGAACACCTGTAATACGACGTATAAAATAATGTAAACTGAATAACTTGTATATGAAAAATTTATAATACAACAGTAATTGTTATAACAATAAATAAAATAAAAATAATGTATCAAAATAATCTAATTTATTACTTAAGCGAATCAAGAAGTTCTACTAGCATTTTTGAAAACAAAGTTCTCGGTCAAGTTTTCATATTAAATTGAGTTAAATTGGTTAAATGGTATTGGTTTAATGAGTTTATTAATAGTTTATAGTTATTTAAAAAAAATACATATATATAAATTTTTAAAAAATTCCGGGCCCCTGAGAAGATCGGGCCCTGGGTGGGGTCGCCCACCCCCCCCCTTCAGGGCCGGCCCTGCTAATACATAAATTAAAAAATAATAATAAAGAATCAAACCACAACATTAATGTACTTGTATTTATACTTGTGTATAGTGTATAAAAGGCGATCATAAGTAGTGTAAACGAAAACAAAGGTAACCGAACCAAATGACCCGCCGCCATGAAATAAAACCATTAACTTGATAATCACAAACTTTGTATTTGACCTCCCAACCGAACCCAACTAGTCTCGGTTTACCACATGAATCTTTAAAGAAGGAAATGCCAAAATGCAACTATTTCTCAACAAATTTTCACGTCTTCATTGCTTTAATAATTATATTGCTTGAATAACCATAACATGCTCAATTGATTCCATTTCACTATAGCAAGAAACACACGTACATAATGCTACGAACATTTACACCTTTGATAAACAAAATTTACCCTCGATGGAATACATATTAGTAGTTCTATAAAAACGTCCATTAAATACATAGATAATGAATTAAGTTAAGAATTAATAATAAAATAAGGATCATAGTGTAATAAATTGTTGTTTTTGTCCCTTCTATTTTCTAGAACTTCCAATATCACTTAGATTTCACATGGCGATTGATGAATACCCACTGCAATATATTGTTTTTCTTATACCAGCAAATAATCTATTTCTAACTACTCTTAACAACATTAAACATGAAATTATAATATTAAACCTTCATCAGTTGATGAAAGAGATACGCTATTTACCATTTGGCTATCCTTGATAGAATTTAAACATATTTAACGACCTTTTTAGTCATTTTATTTGCCAGTCTTTTAAAATTATTATAATTATTCAAATTCTCAATCATTCAAAGCTCGTAAATTCAACAAAACAGCACACGTGTAAACATCAAATCTTAAATTAGTTGTTACAACTTTATATCATAGTTTTAATCTTTTTTAATGCTGCACAAATAGTTCAATATGCTCGTATCAACAATTGTATAATATTAATTACTTAAATAAAAATAAAATCTATTAGAAAAATCGTTATATTTTTTAACAACGAACACGTAAACTTTTTACTTGACACCTATGATAATTTTAAATAAACACACCATCAATTTGTTTGATTTGAATTCATAACATTTTGTTAAATAACGCATCGCTTTATCATCAGGATGTCACGTTAAAGACCAAAAATTATTAAAAATATCAAATTTGATCATAGACCATATTAAGCCACCTAGTTTAAATGATGTAAATTAGTTTAAAATAATTCAAGGGTAAAACTAGGGTTAATTGGATGTTCAAGGGAAAAAAAAAAGGACAACGTCACCATCATTATCACCGTCATCTATATAGCTTGACTTAAGCAAAGATATTAATCAATCAAACATCAACCAATTGATTTCGAGGGTTTTTCTTTTCCAAATGGAGTCGATAACAACTTATTGTTTTATGACTAATTTGATATTCTAAGATTGTGTGTATGATAATTGTGAGTCCTTACTCTTTTCAACAAAGTGTTTTTGGATTGTAAAAGGAGAAAACAATACAAGTGATCGTGTCCCATATTGCAAGATAACATTTTAAACCCTTACAAGCTTTTCATACGGTTAGTGACCCATTCATGTAACAACTGAATAATAAGAGGTTGATCAGGTGTTAACTTTAACATAAAAATATTTACATAACATGATACGTATAACACAATTAAATATAAACATTTCAATAAGACAAGTCACACAACATGTTTAATAACGTTATTGTCACAATCAGTACACAATTAAGGAATAAACATACAACTAAGAGCATTCATAGCCCGTTCCCTACATATATATGAGTGTATTCCTTATATTATATGGTATGGTTATAAGTGGTTGTGAGTGAAGTAAATGAAAAATTTACTGTTCAATCTGTATTTTGGGAAATACAGTTCAAAATCTTATAATGTTTTTAATATATTTAAAGTGATTGTGAGTAATAGAAAAAAAATATTAATAAAGATATAAAAAATATTATTTAATTGAAAAGAAAGGAGAAAAAGTAATAATTTAATATAACCATATAGGTAACGATGATGAATAAGTTATGAATACTTTTACACGATAAAATAAAAGTTGTAAAAAATTATAATTCTTAATTTGTCAAAACATCATTGTATTTAGCTACATTATACAAAGACTGATTATACGGACAATCTGACATTGAACGTGACACATAGTGCACCTAACCCAAGTCCACCAGACGCATGTAGCTATCATATATCGTGGCTCGTGTTTCCTATATGTTGGTCTTTGATGAGAAACGTACAACCTGTAAAGCAAGAAGTACAAATGTAGGATGCAGGGGCAAGTTGGTAAAGAAAGTCAAAAGTGTGAGTGATAGGCGAAACAGAAAACGAAGGATCATTAAGGTTTGGTCAAAACCAGGGGCGGACATATGAACAATTGAGGGGTAGCCTCCGCTACCCCTCAACTTGTTACGGGTAGTGTAATTTTTTTTTACGTTTTATGTAAAAAGAAAGTTTCGATTTTACGTTACTCCTGAAAAGAAAATTACGTTACCCCTAAAAAAATTTAAACTCAAAACTTAATAGAAAGTTTTAAATTTATAAGTAAAAGTCTAATAATCTATAAAAAATAAAAACATTCTATAAAAACATAAATAAGCATTACCCATTATCAAATAACATAAAAACCCAAAATACCCATTACCCAACCCAATACAATAAGATGCCCAAAATAAAAATTATATATATACTAATTATTTGTATGCATTGTAAGTTGTATTATGTGCTTTATGGGATGTATTTATTTTTTTTAATCTTTAACCTTTTTATTTAACTCAATATTTTACATATTTATAATTTAATCTCTATTTTTTTACCTTCAACTTTGATCCTCTATACTTTTCAAATTTTACAAATTTTCTGTTATATGTTTCTGTCTAAATTTTACGAGTTAACACGTCGTAACGTGCGTGCGTGGTTCAACATTTTTTCACTTATTTTCTCAGTTTAACAGTCACGTCATAACGCGCTGGTCCTAGATCAATTTATTTATTGTTTTATTTTTTGCTTGCGTAAATGTATGGTTAAATTGTTTTACGTCTACTATTCATTTGATTTTTTTCTTCATTTTATTGGTTTCTTTAGTGTTAGTGGTCATTGATGGTGGTGTGCCATTAATATACTTGGCATGGCTTTACGCCTCTCGTTGTGAGCTTAATACTAGTATATAACATAACAAAAGGATACATTTTTTTCAATGGTCATACACATTTTATTTATTTTTATGTAAAAAAGGCTAAAGAAGAAAGAAAATAAAATAATTGATGTTTCTGTTATTTTTATTTAAAACCTTGACAATTTGTATCGAAATCTTAGGAATGTTGTTAGAATGATGAGAGTATGCCTCATATTCAAATTTCTATAAAAATTTATTAAAACTCAATTTTAAAAGTAAATGATAATACAATAAAAATAGATGATGTAAAGAGTGTATGAATCTATTATGAATGCTCTTATATGGTTATTAGTTTTTCACAGATATTTTATGTTTAATTTAATGAATCTAGTTATTTTTTAAACTTAAAATTTAGAGAACACGAATCGTTTTGTTATGAAAATAAAGCATCAAAAGATGAAGACGCTACATAACATAATAATATATAAGCTTTACATTATTTTTTTTGTATTGTATTTTTATTAACAATTCAATGCAATTTAATTATTTCTACTCCGACCCGATCCGACTCGACTCAATCGAACAACCAAATTTTTTTATGTTGTTTCGTTAGAAGCTAATAATAAAAAGTAGTGACCCCGTAGAAAATAATTCCTGGTTCCGCCACTGTATGTACGATAAAAGAAAATTTTACGTTACCCCTAAACTTATCTTCTAGATCCGCCACTGGTCAAAACTATAAACAAAAATGGAGTCTGCCCAGGCAACATGTGCAGTTAGTTGAACTTAGTTCCCTTCGAATCTATGTTTTTTTTATTTTATAATATGATTATTGGCAAAAAATAAAACGAACTTCGAAAAATAAAAGATTTAATTTTACATAGTAACTAATTATTGAATATTATAAAACATTTTATGAAATTGAATAGCATTATACCATTATGAGTATACGATTGAAGTGTACTCTAACCCTTTTTAGCATACACCAACTACAAGTAACAATAACATTAAATTTGGCACAAAAATATTCAACTTAAACAAAGATTTTATAAAAAAAAATATTGAAACTTTATTAGAATGATCCCAAGTAAAATAACATTAAATTTGGCACAAAAATATTCTAACTTAAACAAAGTTTTTATAAAAAAATATAGAAACTTTATTAGAATGATAAACACACACTCATATTATCTTATTCTTATGACAATACTCATCTCTCATTCTCATAAAGGACAACACTATATAGATTCAATAGCTACAATCTTTGGTTAATAATAAAAAAAGCTTAGTTACGGACTAATAGTTTAAATCAAACCCAAAATTAAAAAATTATACTTTAGATTCAAACAAAAAGAGAGACCATAAAATTTTATCAGCAGAGACCTAACGGATCGGATATAAAATTAAGTCTAGAAATAGTATAATTACTTTAAATTGTATCAAAATAAGAAAAAATAGAATCTACAAATAAAAAGTTAAGACTGCTAAAATAGTACACAACTTATAAAATATTATTTGAGATTATTTTTACTAGTACTACCTTAATTTCCATCAACAAAGTTGATGATGATGGAATTGGTTAGAGGTCTCGTTTTTGCGCCGTGTCACACGGGTCGATTTCTATGGGCTACATTCTTTCTCTTTTTTAATATTCCTTTTACGTCTCTTATATTTTTATTTAAATTATTTTTTTATTCTTTTACCTCATTAATCTTCAATTTATGAGTTATAGTCGTTTTCTATCTATGTTTTGATCTTCAAGATAAAAACGCCTCAACTTCATACGTATTTATATGTACTTAACCATGTTAATGTGTGCATCGCAGAGCACGTAACGAAGTTAACAAATGCAATGCACTGTGCGAGCTTAAATTTCTAGTTAAACCCAACCCTTGTGTTTACTATTTTCATACCTAGGTGCTTTGAAGGCGATAAGTTTAAATTGTTTTAACCATAATTATATTTTATTAACTCTTACCTAAAGATTTTTTAAATATAAAACAAATTAGATTTTAATAATTTAAACAATATAATAATAGATACTAATAATTTGACTAATAATATTATAAATTTCAATTTCATTACTAAGAGCAATCTTGATATTTCAAATTTATTACTTAGAGCAATCTTAATATCACAATCATTCATATTTATAAATAATTTCCACTTGATTTTGCTCATAATGATGACTATGAACGAAATTGAAAAACTTACAAGCGAAATCGAGTAAAAATAAAAAGTAAGATGGGTGAAAATATATGATGATTAATCCATTGAAATAGTTCTTGATAATAAAATAAAAATTAAAAG
Organism: Flaveria linearis; assembly: GCA_024085815.1. Lineage (NCBI taxonomy): Eukaryota > Viridiplantae > Streptophyta > Magnoliopsida > Asterales > Asteraceae > Flaveria > Flaveria linearis. The sequence continues at coordinate 135,938 of JABSNV010000379.1, forward strand.
TGTTATTAGTCAAATTAGTAGTATAAATTCTCACGATTATGACTATTTAATCTTAGTTTGAATAATTGAAATTAAACTTAACTTAAACATATTTATGATACTATTATATTATTGATATATTAAATATGAATATAAATTATTTATTTTTGAACAGGCAAAGTTTATTACTCATTGGCTGATACAGGAGAAAACAAAACAATTATAAAATAATAATGAGTTTTGCAAACGATTCTCCCATTTACATTACCCAATGATTCCCATAAACAAAGCATAGATAAGAAAACTAAACGATAGAATAAGACGCATATTCTTCTAATTCGTGTTCTCAAAAGTGTTTTCATTCCAAAATCATCAAAGAATCCATCATGTAGTCATTACCATGGCCAAGATCAAAGGTTTTTTAAACTTTCGATACCGTCATCGATTCGATGTGAATAAACACAACTCATAAATATTTCTACACATTTTAGGATAGTATATAAATTCGACTTAAGTGGCACTAAATTAAGCTTGAGTGACTTTTTGACATTTCTATAACTAGTCATTAACTAATAATTTACGCATTTTTAATTATCTTCATAAATATAATATAATTACGTTTAGCTACATATATAGTTTGAATGTTAGCTATATTATTTTAATTTGAATGAATGGAGAGGCATGCCAAAGTGTCGGTAACGACCAAAGTGGGATGTCGTCGGTGAGAGTATATATGTGAATGAAAAGGATGTCTCATCCGACACTCTATTTTTTTCTTTTTCTTTTTCTTTTTCTTTCTAACGTCTATTTTTGAATGTTTTTTTTTCCTTTATAATTTTGACATCTTTTTCATGAATCTGTGATCGTAATATCTCATCAGTCTTTGATTAGACTGATCATAATAAAGCGTTATTAAAACATAGATTAAGGTTAAATAGTATTGAGTCATGGCTCCAATTAACTATTTAAGGTTTTCTTTTATTATAATATATATCGTAACGCAACATATTCAATATTAATATAATTGTGTATTTCAATATTTGACATGGTATCAGAGTCACCTAGGTTTTCTATCATCTCTGTCGCGTCACACTCTATCCCAAATCTCTAGTTGTCACCATTTGATGCAAACCTTAGAGAGGGTGACGTGTTACCATTGCCGTTGCCGCCTTGTCCCTGTTCCATTTGTTATTTTAGTTTATTGATCTAGTTTTTCAATTTTCTGTTTTTGAATGGGATTGAGACTACGACTTGAATGGAATTGCTTTGTTGATATATCCAATTTCGCATCCGCTCATCTAAGAGATTTCTTTGTGCTGGGTCGTGAGCTATGTGGAGTGATACAAAAATGGGATCTATTGGGTTTTCACCCGCACTGCATTCGCCTAGAACATTAGAAATGGCGAGAAAAGGATTGGTGCTGGTTCGGAACTCCCTTATCTATTTGAATTGATTTACAAAAATTTTTAAGCCTATAAAGGAATTGCTTCTATTCACTTTAAAGAGCGTCTTTCATGTCTGGCTCAATATGAACAAGGTAAGCTGGTAGGTATGTAGTCTTTTATCCGACTAGTAGTACATGTAGTTCTCCTCCAGACCAAATATAATGGGATATTATAAGGCATTAAGAAGTATTATAACATCTTAAAACGCCCTTACACCACTCCGGTGGACATTATGGGAGCTTTATAGGTGGGGGACGTTTCCATCATAACATCATAACTTCTCATAAATTTTATAATTAAATAATGATTTAAGGGGCATTAAAATGTATTAACCGTTACTTATATTTTTGTCTAAAAAAATGAAGATTAGTTAGTGCATATATGGTAGAAAATGTCTCTTAAGAAAATGACATTAATCATTACATATGGTCTTAGCCTTAGGGTAGACATGAAATCAATTAACATTTTTTTAGCTCGGTTTTAGTTCAAGATTCCAGTCAGTTTTTCTAAAAAAAATTTTGATAGATTATTGCGTCTCAACGCCGTCGTTTCCACCTCTACCTCCCTCCAATTAGCAGACCACCATAATCGTTGTCGTACCATGCGTCAGGTGCTGCACTTGGGTTGCTTCTTTCCTGTCAATAAAAAAGAGCGTACCTGGTGCTGCAAAGAGCTCCCGCGTTTTCGCAGGGTCTAGGGAGGGTCCGTCCCATTTAAGGGAAGATGTACGCGGTCTTTCCCCCACATTTTGTGGAGAGGCCGTTTCCACGGATCGAACCTGAGACCTTCTAGAAGGTTAACACTTTGTTGCATATAAAGATATCCGAGGCCTTCTTTTCTTTTGGTCACATCACTTGGATTTATTTTTCAGATATTAGTTGTTAATGATTCTATAATTCAATCATATTTGCATGAGGGTGAGGTTATTCTAAAAAGTGTATTTTTGCTACAAAGTGTGAGAAGACATAATGAGGCTAAAATAGTTACAAAAAATTTATATCTCACAATCTAAATCGAATTAAAAAAAACCACTTCGGAGCCTTTGTTCATCTCGTTGTCCTCTTTCATAAAAAAATAATTTTTTTTTCATTGTGTCATTATATGACACAATGACGTTATTGTGTTTTTATATTGACACAATGACGTCATCGTGTCTTTCATAATGACAAAATGAAGTTATTGTGTCTTTCATAAATGACACAATAAAAAAACGTTAATTTTTTTATTTTTTTATTTTTTCGTTTATTTTTTTTCTTATTGAGGACGACTAGGGAAACAAAAGCTCCGAATTACTTTTCTGAAATTCGATTTTGATTGTGAGGTATAATTTTTTTGTGTATTTTTTGACTCATTGTGTCTTTTTTTGACTTATTGTGTCTTCTCACACTTTGTAGCAAAAATACACTTTTTATTTGAATTTTTTTCTTTGCATGATCAATGAGAATATTATCTATAATGTGCTTTAATAAATAATTATTGACTAAATAGTTATTGACTTATAAAATACTTAATTAGACCTTAAAATAGACAATTTATTTGCTGTATGGATAAATCACATAAGATCATGCTTAACATAACTTTGCGCCTTGGGCTACATGACGTTATTTCACATGTTTGGAAATTGGCATGTCGTGCCTCATGACCAACGTAAGTGTGATAGCATATATGTTGATAAAAACTTTTAGCCCGCGCGACCACAAAGCAAATACTATGTTTGGCCTCTCACGTTAATGCGTTTCTCTAACCGACTAACGCATTCAAACACGTATATGCTAAACCTTAGATTAGATCCAACTGTTTTGGGGAGATTTAGAATGTGCAAACTAGCTTCACCATCCACCATTGAATTAATTTGAGACTTATGATAACTATTTGTCTTGTTTGTAAAACCAATATAGCTCGGTAAATATTATGTTCACAACATCCATATCCCTTATTAGAGGCAATGATTAACAATTAGATTACTGAGAATTTAAAAACTACTTGAAGGTTTGATTGGTGTCTTCTACAATGCAAATGAGTGGATCCAAAATCCTTTGCTTGAATGATATCATAAACCATTAGGTTGTGCAATAGTAGAAAGAACGAAGCAAGGTTGTACGATATGGTATTAGGGTTTCAATAGGGATCACAAAGTTAAAGTCCAATTTCATTTAAGGTAAATGTTTATGTTGAATGTGTTGTACTAGAATCAAGTGTCTTGAATAGTTGATTCGTTGTGTTTTAGTATGGCTAAACAGTTGATTATATAATTAATTTCTACTGGCAATTGATCTTTGTTGTTGATATAGTTCGTTTTAAGTCAAAGGCACACATTTTAGGATGATTTAAAGCATTAAGAAATATTTTTGGGGAGAGAATGAACTATTAAATTGGTTAGATTTAGATAATAACTTGAATAAAACGTTAAATTATAGATTGATTAATTGCAAGCAGTCTTATAATAACAAAATTTAATGTTTTATTTAGAGAGGAAGAAATAGAAGAGAGAAGGAACAAAACAAAGAATTAAATCAGGCAAAAAGTCATGTGACAGGGTGTACCGTGTACGTCTATACAAAAGGAGGCATACCTTGGGAGATGAGCCACAGGGAGCATGATCAAAGAAAAGTGAAGTGGTTAGAAAATACAGACCAAGTATAATGTGTGGAGTCACTAGCGGATCTTGAGCAGATACGAGTGCGAAAGTAAACTATTTTAAAGAGACGAACTTTATATTTATTAAAAAATTCCTACTATCGGACCTAAAATTTACACTATCAAGACGAAAATTTACACTACTGACGACCCCCCCCCCCCCCCCCCCCCCCCCCCCCCCCCCCGGCGGCCCCTATGAAGCTTCGCCCTTGTGTGGAGTAAGACACACCATGAGGAAGGGGTTTTGCCTAACATCATAGGACCGAAGATGGTTAGTTATACATGATCAATACATATCGCGAAACATGTCAAGGGACATGCACGCCTAGGTAATGAGAATGTCTTAAGGATGGAACATTGTAGAGGATGATCACACCTAAAGGAAGGAGCAATTTGTCAAAAGAATATGTCAAAAGAATATGTCGTGCAAGCGATGGTTAGTCTTATGATGGCATACCAAAGGAGACAGTTAGCCCCTTGGATACACGCTCAAAGAGAACTTGTATCTCTTTCTAAAAATAAATAAAAAGTAAAGCTTTTGTAACTAAAGTGTGGTGTTAAAGAGTCTAGAGCATACAAAACACTTCACTAATCAAGTAAGACTTACTGAGATTATAATGGATTTCATGCACTATTATATACATATGCTAACACAGCATGCAGATGTTCGTCAAACCTACGAAGTTACAACTTTATGTACTTGCGTATTGCAAACCATACCAGGTTTTAGTTACTACCTTGAATCCTATTGCAAAGCACCGCAAAGGCTCTACATCTTGACTTTTGGGGTCAAACCCTTGACCATTACTTGCTACACCTTATAAATCGTTTGCCGTAACGTTGTGATCAGTAATGTATTAGAAGTAACCTGTTGAACACAGATTTGTATTATTTTTAAAATCTAGCAAGACTTGTATCGAGTTAAAAAGAACATAAAATAGTTTTTACGATGTACTTTCAAATTATTATACAATAAAATAATAGTTTTTGTCTTTACATTTTTTGTTTATCATTCTATAAAATATTAACTTCTTATTAATTACAAAATTACCATCATTAGTGATTGTATAAACCGTTTTATCTTCATCTTTATTTTCATACTCCAATTATAATAAAGTAACTAAAGAGGACAACGTGATAACATTATATTCTTATTAACTTTAGTAAACTCGTGTATTACACGGATTGAGTAAATAAAATATTAAATAGAATAAAAATTATTAATTATAAAACGATAGACTAAGACATGATATGATTGAAATTATGTATGAGTAATAACTAAAGTTGCGGTGTGTTAATGCGAATAAATTAGACTGAAATGTAAAACATAGAAAAGTACAACTAATTTGATATACGAACCGCATGTTGCAATGAATCTATCAAACGATAAAAAAAAATAAAAGTAATAACGATAAACAAAATACACACAGTGCGCCGAGTTAGCTCACGAAATTAAGAACAAAACGTAAAAATGTTAAACCACACATCATGTTGTGACGTTTTAACTTTTAAAATCTATAAGAAACGTAAAATGAAAAATTTACGAGATTAAAAATATATGGAACAAAGTTAAAAGTAAAAAAACTATAAGGCTAAATTGCAAATGGATGAAAAGTTTTGGTTAAAAGTTAAAACTCAAACTTTTATGAAGTCACATTACAAAGGATGAAAAGCTTGGGGCTAAAGATAATAAATCAAATTTTTTATTGAAAAACACCCTAAGCACGAGGTACAATCTCAATGCACAAATTAAGTTGGTAATTAGTATATACTAGAATTAAGCTCTTCGCTTTGCTAAGGGCGTAAAATTGTGCACAATAATACTAATGTCACACTATCATTAATGATCATCAACACTTAAATTGCAGCGTGTTAATATGAAAAAATAAGACCAAAGCGTAAAAAATATAAATACAACTAAATCGATCTAAGAATCACGCGTTGCGACGAACCTGGTAAATGGGGAAAATAAACGTAAAAACGATAAACTACACACGCATGTTGTGCTGTGTTAACTTACAGAATTTAGAACGAAATGAAAAATCTACATGCATGTTTGTGTCGTGTTAACTTGCAAAACCTTGAATGAACGTAAGGCGAAAATTTGCAAAATATGAAAAGTTTATAGGGACCAAAGTTGAAAGTATAAAATTTTATGAGATTATTACAAAGATGAAAAGTTTTGGGTTTAGAGTATAAATGATTAAAATTTGGAAGGTTACTTTGTAAAATATGAAACATTTGGGTCAAAAAGTGAAAAGTCAAAATGTTTTTTGTAAAACTCCTTGTGCATAAGGTAGAACACTATTACGCATATAAAAGTTGGTAATTAGTATAATATAAACTAGCATTAAGTTTCCCTCGTTACAACGACGGACGTAAAATCATGTCAAGCAGATACACCACCATCAGTGATCACCAATACTGACAATGCTCGTATTAAAAAAGAAAAAAATAAAACCGAATAAAAAGTAGACGTAAAAACATGTAACCACATATGCGAATCATAAAAGATCTAGAACAACAGGTAAGTTGATCTAGGACCACCACGTGCGACGGGGTAGTTAAATAAGAAAAAATAATCGTAAAAACGTTGAACCATAAATACACATTTCAACATGTTAACTCAAAAATATTGACCGAAAAATGAAAAATGTTTAAAATATGAAATGTAGGGGATCAAAACTGGAAGTAAAAAAAAATCTTGTGGTTAAAATGTAAAAGACGTAAAAGTATCGGGTTAAAATAAAAAATACTAAAGATTAAAAAAAGAGATGGACGCAACTTACTATACACATAGTACAATCCATGATGTATAACCAGATTAATAATTAGTATTATATAAATTAAATACAACAAACGTTTTAAGTGAATTATTTACTCTTCTCCCTTAAAATTAAAACAAAATTATTCACTTCATGTAGAATCTCCACATTTGCAAGTCTCTTAAAACTAAAACATAAATTATTCACTTATAAATTTGCATGTCAGGCATATGTAATACTAGATTATTACTTCGAGTATTTTACGTGTTGAGTAAATAAAATATGAAAATATAAGTAATAAAATTTTATTAATTATAAAATGATATAACTAAAATTGCATACTAGTGAATATAAGTAATAAAACAATGATATCATTGTTTAAAAATTTTATTTTTAAACCTTATTGCTTTTTTAATAGACATTTTGTTCCAAATAAACCGTTTTAAAAATATTAATAATAAAAGTTTCCTTATTATAACTTCTAGATCTAGTTATTTTGTTTTATAAAAAATCATTTTAAAGAAACCATTTTAATATATTTCATATTTTTAAAAATGCTTGCTGTTTAGAAAATTTCCTTTTTTTAAAATTTTATTTATTTAGAAGTTACATTTATAAAAACATCTTTTTCTCAATTCATTGAAAAATAATTTTTAATCTCAAAAAGAATTAAATAATATTATTAGTATTTACGTAGTTATTTAATAGGTGAGAGAATCGAAATAATTAAAATTAGATGGTAAAAATTATGCCATGTGTGATCTTAAAACTTTCTTTTATTATGATACATAGATTAACTACACACAACTTAAATATATGCATGCATATGCTTAAAAGGCGAAATGTATATGAGTAATTGTTACGGTTTTTATGTAGATAATATACATGTTTGTATGTAAAAGGTAAAACTTTTTAAATATGAAATATAACAAAAAATATAACGATTTGTTCATGTAATAATCGTAGTGTTAGTGAAATATTATGTATTTCAATTTTTTTCCTTCATTTAACACAGACATACGGATATCTTATATTTAAATAATATCAAATACTTATTATAAAAGATGACACGTGGAGTTTTTATATGTTTCAACTGTAACATACATCTTTATCATCAAGAAACTAATATTTTATATATTTATATCTATCCCTCCTTTTCAATGACATTTGTAGAGGGAGACCGACAGTTTTTTTGTTTTGAAAACGAAGTGTTTGATTTTGATACGTTAAGCGCGCTGCCACCGCAACCAACGTTCATATTTTCGGTCGACTGTGACCTTTTGTTTTATTATTATATAAAAATAAATAAGTTAATATATAATAGTAGAACAATGGATTAAAAATTCTAAATCCGCTGTGTTTGGTGGAGTTTAAACTTTAAAGCATTCTTCAAGGAAGACCGTAGTTTAAAATAATAATATATTCTTTTTTATCGACTGTTTTTTTTTTTTTGGGGGGGGGGGGGGACAATTATAACATTTGATTAATTATGTACATGATTAACAAAGATTAATTGTATCAGTAATAATCAGTGTTTTCATCACCGGATCGGACCGGCCGGTCTGACCGGTTCAACCGGGGATCGGTCCGGTCATGTAAGATTCGTTTTTTAGTGGTCGAACCGGCCGGTTCATCCCTAGTCGGTGGTTGAGATGAACCGGGGAACCGGACCAGTTCCGACCGTTTTAATTTTTTTTTTGATTTTTTGGAGTAAAACGGGGTGTTGAACTATAAATTAGTGTGTTAGATCAAAAACTAAAACGAGTTCCAAAAACTGCCTCACGCGGACCCGGGTTTTTCGAGCTGCATTCGTGTCCGCGGGACGTGCGGGCACGCACGAGTTTGATGGAAATCCAATCTTTTGGCATAGTACTTGTGATAAAATATTTTATAAAGATACATTAGAGTAGTAAGATAATTACTTATAAACCAAACCTTACTTTGTTCACACACCAATGTGGGACAAAGTGTTCACCATATTATTAGACATACATTCACACACACCCAAATATACTTAAGCTTTATATATAACTATAAATACATATATAAATTACTTATATTTGATTATAAATATATAATATATATATAATACTATATATAATTATGACGTCATCCGGTTCTTAAATCAGGTCCGACCGGTCCGACCACCAAACCGGTAAGGCGTCCGGTTCGACGTCTGATCCGTTTCTGAAAACATTGGTAATAATAGAAGCTTATTGATGGTATGATAATTAAACTTAAAATAAATAAAGAGTAACTCTTTACTTGCCATACAAGTAATGGGTTAGATTAACATGTCAAACTTTATCGAATTGTTAAACCAATAAAAACTTACTACTTCAATTTAAAAGTAAGAAATTTAAAGTAGATGGTTGATCGATAACTTGATGGCGTGTCATCGGTATATTATCTAAATGTATCCTGCTTTAAAACTAAATATATGCATAATTTTAACCACAAAAGTATTGACCAAAAATGTCACCATCCATCTTTCTTCATCTCTCATCTTGTTGATGTCCACCTTTCCCCTTTTTACTAGTGGTGTACAAATTGGGTTGTAGATATAAACCGGTTTGGGTCAAAGATGGTAAACACCGATTTTTGGTCAAATTAGTTAGGGTTTGGAACCAGTTCCGGTCTGGAACTTGGTTTAATCCAATTCAATCGTGTTTACCAGTTTCCTTATAGGGGTTTACAAACCGCTTTTAACCCTCCAGGTAGGGTTGCTTCCAAGCCAGTGCTCCCAAAAGAGTTTTTCTTTTTCACCTCTACTACGTTCCCAATCAATTTGCCCACGAAAATCGTCCCTATTGCCAGTTGTCCCTACTAGCGGAAGTGAAAGGGTACGGAAGAGAAGCCGATATCCTTGGTCAGTGATAGTCCATGAGATGAGAGAGACTCTTACATGTTATATAAGAGAGAGAGAGAGAGAGAGAGGAAGTAAGTTTGTGGAAGAGAGAGAGAAATCGCCAATTCCTCTAGCACTGATCAACGTTTATGAAACTGAAACGGATAAAACTAGCTGTCTTATAAGTCCACTAGTAAGATCAGTTACATCGGATTTAAGAATTAAACAACATTATAAATAATAAAAAAACAATATCTCTAACTAGCTGTCTTATAAGTCCACTTATAAATCCACTAGTACGTTTAACCAACCTTATCAACAGTTAGACAACAACAAGCTTAAAAGGAAACACTTATACCCAACTTTGGTCTCACACTTAAAAATAATTTTCAGTTTCTCGAATAATATGTTATACACTTATACACTTGTGTAGTTTTATTAGTAAGCTCTTAAGAATTCCATTTACTACACCTTTTCTTCATTTGGTATTATCGTTCTATACCTGTCCTTTTTACTCGACCAATTTTGTCACCAACAAAAATTATCCGCAACAAGTAAAATATAATTATTTATGAATGATACTAGTTAAATACAAGAATTTAAATAATATGTCATTGTGTTAATAAATCGACATTGGTCTACACATATTTCTTGGATCGCATTCTTTAAAGATGTCAAATGGGCAACATGGTGCCTCGTGTTGGTTATAGAGTGAAACAAATTGGAGGTCAACGAATAGTTAGATGAATGCAGAGGTGTAAAAAATGGTTCTGGAACCAGTATTGAGATCGATTTGAAAAAAATCGGTTATTAACTGAATCGTAACGTTTATTTGAATGGGATGGGATTCTTTGTTGAATCCAATTAAAACCAAACCAAACTGGTAGAAAACCAAAACTAGTTTGGACCGTACTATTCCTCGTCACTTGAAATTTGATTTGGAATTGAAAACGGTTCAGACAAAACTAGTTTAACTTTTGTTGACCTAAACCAAATCTGGTTTGAAAACCATAATAGGCTTGGGAAAACAACCCGGTTTGTACGCTTTTAGATTGTATTTTGAAGTGTTAGATTAGATGTGTTGGATTAGGTTTGTTTGACCGAAAAGTAAAATTAACTTGGATTGAATTTAGTGTCGATTAAATTAAAATTAGTTAAAATGGTAACTTGTTAAATACATCAAAGCTTTAAAATTTGTAACTGTATTGAGGCGTTTACAACTTTAGGTATTATTGAATAAAAGTTTTGTAATACCGATATAATTATTTGTGATTTGTAAGTTATCTGGTTAAAATGTTAAATACCATTCTTTCTGATAAAGTTTAGCTAAATCTTATTATGTTTTGATCTATTATGACACACCTATTTCGTCACCTTTAATTTGAATAGTCTTTGGTCTGTAAGAACTTACAGATTATATCTTAGTTAAATTTATTATAATAATTTTATTATAATTAGAAAATATTATTTAGAAAAAAGTTCAAATACAAAGTGTACTTTTACTACAAATTGTAAGAAAACACAATGAGTCAAAAAAGTCATAAAAAATTATATCTCACAATGTAAAGCGAATTTTAAAAAAATAATTCCGAGCTTTTGTTCCCCTAGCCGTCCTCGCTAAGAAAAAATATAAACGAAAAAAATAAAAAATAAAAAATTAACGTTTTGTGTTATTTATGAAATACACAATGACGTCATTGTGTCATTATGAAAGACAAAATGACGTCATTGTGTCATAAAATACACAGTGAATTTTTTTTTTTTTTATTTTTTTCTGAAAGAGGACAATGGGAGCAACAGAGACTCCGAATTACTTTTTTGAAATTCGATTTAAATTATGAGATATAATTTTTTTTGTGACTTTTTATTCTCATTGTGTCTTCTCGCACTTTGTAGTAAAAATATACTTTGTAGAATAACCCCACCCTATTATTTATATGTATTAGACTTTCTTTGTAATGATCTTGATCTTTTTGTATTTCTATAAATAATTAATCAATAATATAACATATCTTACGAGCTTTTATCATCTCCAATAATAAGAAAGTGATATATAACATGTTTTGTACAGCATAATGTGTATAGAAATATAAATTGATTTAAAATAACATGAGTTATCAAAACCCAAGAAAAGTGTGAATGCTAAAATGTTCCTTTTCGTTCCAATCTTATTTTATCACCTGATCTACACGAACAAATTAAACATCATTTTTGAAAATATATTCAAACCCAACACATAAACTAGATAAGGCTATTCAAGTAACCAAACTCATCATCATTAAAATTCATAATCAAGTACATACAAATGATCTATGATTACAAATCACACTAACTCAAATTAAATACACACATATTAAAATGACAATAGGGCATATAAAGTGCTTAGGAATGGACCTTGTCCACCAAACCATCCACCATGTTATTGCGGGCACAAGCACAATGAATGGACACTAGAACCACAAACATTCTAGCCACTAAAATCATCATTGAAACATTTATAACAATTTGAAAAACTTTTTAAAGATACGAATTTATTAGTTTACGTCTCTCTAATTTCAAAAACGTCAACGGTGAATTGTTATATATTGGTTTTTCACGTTTTTCTTCATGATATTTGTATTTGGAAAACTCTTGAGTTATTTTTTGTTTAATGTTATTATTTTGTCTAGAACTCGTCTCTTACACAATCAACCAGAAAAAGTCAAGAAGCAAAATCATATTGGTCTTGAATAACATGAATTTTCATGATTCATCATCAAACATCACACCCTTTTCATAAAAAACATCATACTTTTTGCCAATGGCCTACAAACACTAATTCTAGAAAGAAAAGTCCACTTAAAAAGGTAATTAAGTCCTATATTGAGATATTGTCAATTCCAAATGAAATTTGATTTTTGGCACTAAGCTTTTTCATCATCCAAGTTGTGCAATTATTTAATCAACTTTCACTTTGGTGATATGTAGATTAAATAATTTATTTCTTTGCATCTTAGGGAGGATATGATTCAAATCCTTTTTCTATTAGAGGTCTAAACGTACACATGTCTTTGTTATTTATTCCTTTTAAACTCACAATAAAAATAGTCATGCGTGCCTAGTAAACCTAGTTACACCAATTAGATGCTAAACCACTAGTTGGTTTTTTAGGTTTCTCTTTACTAGCTCAACATAAGATGTTTAGACTACTCAAATTATATTATTTTCTTAGATCTAGTGATCTATGAGTATATGTGCTAAAAATATATGTAACTAGGGTCATGTTTGATCTAGAAAATTTAGTTAGAAAATTTAGTCAGAAAGTCATCTGGTGTAAACGGTTTGGATTATGTAAAACCAGTCAGATTATGTAAAACCAATTATATTAAATCGTTGCAAACTAAAGTTAGATTTTTTAATACTACTAATAAAACTGCACAGCCCGTATAACATATTATCTTTTACAATGATGATAATTAAAATCACATCAAGAATGACTGAATGGGGGCCCGTTTTGACAAAACAGTCTTTGTTGGGATCAATCACAAGATCGAAAATAAGGATGGCTCCAATTTTAGATGACGGAACTGTCTCAAACTAAAACTTTTTTTTTTTAATATTTATTGTTTTATATAATTTTGTTTGTTATATGAAGATTTATGGTATGATATTTCAGTTGATTTGGTAATTATAATTTTGAACTTTCGAGATCTTCTCTCTGTTTCTAAGGGATAACTCGATAAATTTTACACATAACTTTTTTGTCACATTTTTAAACAATATCTCAAAATTATCTGTGTTATATGTGAAAGATCACACATTAACACTAAAAGTATTTGTCGAAAATCCTCTAAAAATGGTATAAGCCTAGGGGTGCAAACGAGCCGAGTTGCTCGTAAGCTATTTGAGATCGGATCGATAAAAATCTTGAAACAAACAAGCTTTATCGAGCTTGAGCCAAGCCCGAGCCTGAAAAAAAGCGCTTTAATTATCGAGACCGAACCCAAGCTTCACATATCGAGCTCGATCTGGCTCGCGATGCTTAACAAGCTTTTTACTTATAATTTTTATTTAATTTTTTATATATATTTATGTAAAAACGTCTGGATTCAAGTGTTTAAACGAAGATACAACGAATACAGCCACATACAAGGCTTACGAATCTAGAAACAAAGAAGAGTATCTACTCTTGATTACAGGAGCAAAATACAAACAAACACACAATGATTCAAAACAGTTGAACCATTTTATCAAGAACAAGAACAATCGCCCAAACAAGATGAAGAAGACGATACGTTTGAGAGAGATGTGATAGGTGTTTGTGAAGACTCTAGAATGAAAAGAGTCGAACAAACCAAGAACCTTTTAAAGACTTATCTGCAACAAACTCTACAACAACTTTAACAGCAACCAGCCCAAGCCCAGCTCAGCATCAGCCCAATGCAATGCAATCCAAGCCCAGCTCATCACATCCAAGCCCAATGCAATTAAAAACAAAACAAACATAAAATATGACAAATATAACAAAAATCAAATTGAATAAAAAACAAATATATATATCACCATATATTTCAACACCCCCCCTCAATTTGATGAAGAGAATACATCACGCATATGTAGCAAGGAACACAATGAATTATGCTGCTGCACTGGTAAACCTTTTGTAAAAATATCAGCTATTTGATTAAAAGACGTTGTAGACTTTGTATGAATTATTCCTTGAGAAATTTTTTCTCTTAAGAAAAACAAATCAACTTCAAAATGTTTAGTTCTGTCATGAAAGACAGGATTAGCAGCGATGGACAATGCTGCACTACTGTCACAATGCAAAGTGACAGGAAGTGTGACACTCACTTGCAACTCTCGTAACAGATTAATCAACCACATAAGTTCACAGGAAGCAGCACACATAGCCCTATATTCAGCTTCAGCTGAGGAACGTGAAACAGTAGTTTGCTTCTTTTTTCCATGAGACCAAACAATTTCCAAGAAACACACAAAAACCAGTAACAGATTTCCTAGAACTAAGGCATTTAGCCCAATCAGAATCAGCAAACGCACTTAGATTAAAACAAGAAGATTTAGTAAAATGAATTCCTTTTCCAGGAGCTCCCTTTAAGTACCGAAGAAGCCTTAAAGCTAACTGTAGATGAGAATTAGTTGGGGAATGCATGAATTGACTTAAGAATTGTACAGCATAAGAAATATCTGGTCTTGCATGAGATAAGTAAATCAACTTACCAATTAACTTTTGAAATCCACTAATGTTTTTTAATATAGTTCATCCTTTTTACAAAAGTTAGTGACAAGAAAATTTGTTCAAGAGGTGTACAAACAGGTTTACATCCACTAAGGCCAAATTCAGTTAATAAATCAAGACAATATTTTCTTTGTGACAGATACAAACCACTTGTATTCCTAATGACCAATTCCTAGAAAAATTTCAGTATACCCAAATCTTTAATTAAAAATCTAGTATTCAAAACTGCTTTATACTATTATTTCCTTAATATCATTCCGGTTACAACACATATATCCACATAAACTAACAACAAACAAACACATTTTGTGTTGACTTTATGAACAACGAATGATCACATTTATTGAATGAAACCAAGCTCAAGTAAAACTCCAACTAATTTTTCATTCCACACACGTGGAGCTGTTTTAGGCCATACAATGATTTATTTAGTTTACACACCTTAGTCTCATTTTTTGAATAGAAACCCTCAGGCAATGACATATATACTTCTTCAGACAAGTCACCATACAAAAAAGCATTGTTAATATCAAGTTGAAACAATGGCCAACCATTTTGAACAGCTAAAGACAGAACACAACGAACTGTCACCATTTTTACAACTGGAGAAAAGGTTTCATCGAAATCAATTCCTTCAGTTGACTATAACCCTTAGCAACTAGCCTAGCTTATAACGCTCTATTTCTCCAGTAGATTATATTTGATTTTAAAGACCCATTTACAACCTATCGGTTTTCTACCAACAGGTAAATCAACTAAGGTCCAAGTATATTTCTATGTAAAGCTGACATTTCCTCATTCATGGCCTCAACCCATCGTGAATCATGTTTAGCTTCAAAATAGGTTCGGGGTTCAACCGACTTATTTAAGGCAGTTAGATAACACTTAACATCATATGGGAGACAGGAGTAATTAACAACTTTTTCTATTCCAAACTTAACCTTCCTTTCAACAACAAAATCATCAAGACTTCTTGGAAATTTAACAGGCCTAGAAGATCGTCTAACTGACACAGATGGATCCCTGTTACCCTCAGAGGTATTGTGATCTTTTGTCATTGATGTACTAGCAGTCTCAACCCCGCTTGTGCCATCACCCTGGACACCCGGCTGCTGAGTTGAGGACCTTGTCTCACACCACTTGGAGATACGGGTACATCCCTCATCTCAGCCTCCTTTTGACTATTAGGGGCATCCGGGGTGTTGCAACAATGCTGCTGTGAACTAGTCCCACCATTCATATATTCCCTCTCTTCATCATCGGGTAACTCCCCATTTGTGGTATTTGACTCACTTATGTCTATTTCATCGAAAAAATTAACATTTATTAAAGAATGTTGATCTATGTTAACTGACTCATTATTGGTTTGAGTTTTAAAAGGAAATATATGTCATAGAATTTAACATCACGAGAAAAGACTATCTGTTTTTTATCTAAAACACAACATATAACCTTTTTTAATGAGGAGTATCCCAAAAAACACATTTTTCAGCTTGTGGAGAGAACTTATTATATTATTAAGGACAGTATAAAAAATAAGCAGCCAAACAAACACTTAAGGTGATCTAGAGAGGGTTTAAAGCCAAACATGATTTCATGGGTGTTTTTCCATTCAGAACAGAGGATGGGGTCCTGTTAACCAAATAGGCAGCAGTTAAAACACAATCAGACCATAAACGAATAGGGATATTTCCTGAAATAGTAAGGTTCGAGCAACATTAAGAAGACGACGATGTTTTCTTTCTACTACACCATTCTGTTGTGGGGTATAAGCACACGAGGTTTGATGTATAATTCCATTTTACTTGTGAAGGTGGTCATTTGATTATTGACAAACTCAGTTCCATTGTCACTTCGAAACACCTTAATATTTTTCCCAAATTGTGTCTTAATTAGGTTATAGAAGTTTTCCACATTTAAGAAAACTTCTTCTTTACTCCTAAGTAGATATACCCAAACAGATCTGGAGAAGTCATCAACTATTGTTAGAAAGAACCTATAGCCTTCTCGACTGGGAGTACGATAAGGTCCCCATATATCCAAATGAACAAGGTCACCTATATTTTTGAGTTATGCTTACTTAATGGGAATGACTCTCTATGGTTTAGCCTTGTGACAGGTATCACAAGGGCTAAGTTGTTTTTGCAGTTTTAGATTTAGATCATTTTTAAAAATTTAAGGCCTTATCAGGGGGTGTCCCAATCTAGAATGCCATAGGTCAGATGAATTAACACTGCTAAAACACACCTTATCTAGTTTAGAGATATCACCACACAAATATAATCCATCTACTTGATTACAGTCACCAGCGTGTTCTTTGTAACAGAAATCCTGAATAATACATTTATGTTCAGTAAAAACTACTTCAAACTTATTATCTTTAGCAAGTTTATGAACTGACATTAGGTTGACAAAGTAATCAGGGACCACAAGGACATCAATTAGAGTTACTTCATTAGTTAACTTCAAACATCCTATCTTTGTTACCCTGGCATCAGTGCCATTCGGATGCTTTACTTTAAAATCATATTTAGATACATCAATTTTATTAAAGACATGTTCATCACTCATGACCATGTGCTGATTGGCCCCAGAGTCAACAATCCATCCGGATGTGGATGAGATGCCAGACTTGCAAAGTTAAAAACAGAGGGATTAAGTGTGGTAGTACCTCCAAAGTTGGAGTTGGATTAGGAGAGGTATCATCATTTTTATCACTTAGGAGACTTAGAAGCTTATTGATCTGTTCAGAAGACAATTCAGGAAAGGTTGATGAAGATGCATTATTAGTTACACTGGGTTTTCTGTTGAGAGTTCCCAGTACTAGGTCGGGTTTATATCCTTGTGGATAGCCCACAAGTTCAAAGCACTTCTCAACATGTGACCCAATTTGTGCAATGAGTACATTTTAGATTTGGATTGGGTCCTCTTAAGCTTTTCTTTTTATTATCTACAGGT